>JASAMY010002883.1:0-62540 GCA_030248085.1 Paralinhomoeus sp. GSCO2_6 | reverse complement strand
CCCTACATTCAACTTCGATTCTCGTTAATCTTTGTTCCGCTTCTGTTAGCCTGTGCCTATGGACAGGACTGCCATCTGTGGGCGGCAAGGACAAGGCCCGCTCTCGTCTCTGAGTCCAAGGAATGAAAGGCCTCGGTCCTGATGCGGCCTGGACTGCCTTTCCAGTGATCCAAGCGAGCGAGTGAAGCGGGCACGACAAACACCGGATATGTTACGTGTTGCTGCGTTTGGTTCGATTATACACGGTTTGTCCAAACTGGAGTTGATCATCTGCTGAAGTGGCTACCACGTTAATAATATCATCGTTTTAATACCACGTTTTTTCAAACTGGACCTAAACAAGCGTCGCATCTTCTCTTTTTTGCAGCCACCTGCAAAATTTTCCTTAATCCCTATTTTGACGCCATACTACGCTGCTGCGAGCGCAACGGTCACGTGGTATGTTTGACAGTGACAGCCCCTGCATAATAGGCGCTTACGTACATTAGCTCTCTCACTTAAGTGAAGCTGAAATCGAGCGGTGCACGAAACTAATTTGGCAACGCCTAAAGGTCAGTCTAATTTTGCACTTTGAATTTCAATGCGAGTGTTGCACTCCAACAATTGGTGGAGCCCAGCGCCGGTGCAGCCTTCGCCGCTGTGTTTACGGACAAGTTCCAGCGCATTGCTCGAGAAGAAAGCTTCAAGAATGTAGGCATTGTTTTGTGCGGAGGAAATGTTGACGTGGAAAAGTTTAGTTTCTAGAGATTTTTAAACAATTAGACGATTATGTGACAATATCCATCTACCGTACCGTGCATCCTATGAACCGTTGGTTTGCATCAAATTGAGTGAGGTATATGAGTCTGTACGCGTACTGCAGTTCATGTTGTAGTGACTGAAACTGTTCACATGTACCACGTACAGTAGCAAGGTATACGCACATTGTTGCGTACGTGCAGGTTGAGTAGCTGAGCTGTCGTATCTACATGCAGTAAGGTTGTTAAGCTGGAGCGCGCAGTGCACGTGCACATATATGTATTCTGCATATAGGTAGTACTAGTAATACCTATGGGCGCGTAATACCTATGGGCGCGAGTACTAGTAATACCTACCTATAAGCCCTTCTCGGCGCGCCTTTTTACACCACCCAGGGCAAGTTGCAACAGAGCGCCCGCCCAGGTGGGCGCGCACGAGCTGCGGCGCTCCACGAATCGTGGATGAGAGGACTTGTACTGACTGCAGCAACTTCGAGCGTCAAGGCAGCATGCGCCATGACCGACATGCGTGTGCGACGGCCCGTGCGCGTGCACGTTGCGCGCGTGTCGACTGGAGCATTTGTTCCGTAGGGGAGTCGTCAGGTCGCCGCCGTTTCCGCTGCCGTGGAATCACGCCATCTGCAGCACCAGCACGCAGCAGCGCATTGCACTTGCATTGCACCGTGCGATTGTTGCAGCCGCAGCCGTTCGCTTCAGTCATTCGGGCTCGTAAGTCTTGATTGGGTACGCGATCTTGTGGTGGTCATGGTGAAATAGCTTCTAACTCTTTCTATGCACTGGCATTAGCACTGATGTTGTGTTGGACGATGTAGCAACAATACAAGTTTGGCGTTTTGACACGTAATGGTACGCGACAAAATACACGACAGACGCCATGGTGTTTTGTGGGTTCTTCAATGGGTTCAGACTTTGGTTCGCCATTGGACCTGGCCTTGACAAAGAAGAAGACATTGGGAGTTCAAAAGTCGTTTTATTAGCCTAATACTCAGCGCAATGTTACCATTCAACCATTTTAGCGTGGTCTGTCGTATCTTACTGCAATGCAAATGTTTTTCCAGAATCGACCACGCCATTGTGATTTTTTTAAGGTTAAACGACAGTACTACAGTACGAAATTCCTATAAATATGCGTAATTTAGTGTACGCCATTCCAAACAATCTTGTATCTTTTTAATTTACTGTCGGCGTATATTTTAAATTTGAATGTTCTCCTGTGTCGCAGACTGTGACAATATTTTGATCTATTTGTTGCATTTATTGTTTATGAAATGGACGTGACCAAGACAAGGGTGTTTGTTAGCAACGTGCCGGAGAGTTGGAACGAAGTTCGTGTTTGTTGATCTACTTTTTTCTTCTTTTATTTCTAAATGTGTGGTGTACGTACTGTCTCGAGCTCTTCATGCGCTCTCGTTCAGTTCGATGTGCTCCGACTATTCAAGCCGTTCGGCGTGGTCACAGACGTCCGAATACCGCTGCCGGCCAACCAGAGGGGACCCGAGCGCATCTGGTCCGTGTCTACCCCTGCACGCTACACCCTGGAACAAGTTTACTGGGGGGGGGGCATAGGTGTAGACATAGATGCCCGCTGGGCTGGGGAGTAGGGGGGGGGGGGGGGGTATACCCCTCCCCTGAACAGAGGTGTGACTGGCCATCGAAGCTGGGGGGAGGGGTGAATCTGGGATTTTTCAAAAGTCGCTGGGGGTGACCTGCACGGCCAAGTTTGATACAATTTCTGTTTTTCAAGCCTCAATAATGACCTAGAAATTGCTTCGTGTATGCTAAAAGCAGCGCCGCAGGCAAAATTTGGTGATTTTCCACCCGAAAACACGCTCAAAAGACACCAAAATAATCTGGAGGTGCGTAAAATACAGCGCCGCAGGCGAAATTTTTGACATTTGGACAATAAATGCTGCTCACAGACCTGAAAAACACCTTGGGAAGTATGAGAAACGCAATTCAGCCATAGGTACATAGAAATGGCGTTTAGGTCCGTTTTGGGTCCATTCTGAGGCGAATAACTTATAACTATCATTGTTTGTGCAATTCCGACGTATAAAATTCCATCCCGAAAATCCCGATTTCCCACCCCTGCCTTCAAAAAATTTGGCGATTTACCCCTCTCCTGGCCCAATATCCGTGGGTACCTATGCACACGTATGGCCACCGCTAGACTTTTGGACCCCCCCCCCCCCCTTCTTGACCAATTTCCGTGGACACGTATGGACGACTGCGTGCTTGTTTGTCGTCTCAGCTTCGTGGAGTTGCGCGAGTCGAAGTCGGCGGAGCGTGCGGTGGCGGAGCTGGGCGGGCTGGCGTCGACGGAGGGCCTGGAGTGCGAGTCGTTCGAGTCGTTCCGCACGCTCGCGGCCAACGTCACGGCGCAGAAGTTCGTCGAGAGGCCGCGCTTCTCGGCCGAGCTGGCCAAGCCGCTCAAGGTCTCGCTCGCCAAGCTCGACCAGGCCAGACTGCCTCTACAGGCCTCCACCGTCTCCTCGGCCCACCACAAGCCGCTCGGCGCCCTCAACAAGCACTACGTGCGTGCGCTCCTCCTGACTGCAGCTGTTTTGACCTAGGTGCCCGCTGGGGGTATAGGGGGGGGGGGGTATTATACCCCTCCCCTGGAAGACCCTATCCCGAAAGACTTTCGGGACGACCCCTCCCCTGGCTTTTATTTTCTGGAGCTTTAAGCCAATTTGTCTTGTAAAAATGGCAAAAAGTGTGCCTGCGGCGCTGTCTTTTTGTGGTTTGCAGCTTAAAGGTACGTAGAAGTGGCGTTTAGATCACCTTTTGAATTGTTCTGGGTCCATTTTGAGGCCATTTTTTGTGCAATTCCGACGTATAAAACTCCATCCCGAAAATCCCGATTTACCCACCCCCTGCCTTAAAAAAATTTGGCGATTTACCCCTCTCCTGGCCCAATAGCAAAACGCCAATCTCGCATGGGGCGCTGTATTCATTCATGCATTTTCAGCAGTGTGCTTCTGCTAACACTACCTATAAATGGCTTTCGGGACACATTCTGAGCCTTTCTAAGCAAAAACTAACATCCTACAGGTCGAATTCTACCTATATTGCAAAACGTGCCAACAAACCAACGTGCAAAATTCTGCAAGACAGCCATCCCGCATTACCTACTCCCCGCCTTGGAAGAAGTGGCGATTCTCCCCTGGATTAATTTCCATGGGTACCAATGCGATTAACTGCCGCCTCTCTAAAAGAAACGACGACGAGGACGCGTAGTAGGCGTGAGCAAGCGCGTGTTCAGTTGGACCGTCAGCAGCTGATCGAGAGCGCCTTCATCGAGTCGGTCTCGGGCAAGGAGCGTGCCGAAGTCGAAGGCCAGGCGCCAACGAAGCCGAAGACGCCGCAGCAGCGAACGGAACCGCTCATAGACCCCGTGAGTTGTTGGCTTCCCCTCGTCAAAGTGGCACTTCATCGGGTCGTCCTCGTGCTCTAGTTCCAACTGAAGCGCGTGAAAATCCGGCCGGACCTGCCGCCCCAGCTGGACGTGCCCATGCACCTCGCCTCCAAGGTTACATACCGTTCCCAGTGGCGGATCCAGAATCGTTTGTCAGGGGGTGGGGGTGGCGAAATTTGAAGAAGGAGGGACCCTGTTGAAGCCACTGAACGCTGGCGCTTTTCGGCGGTGGTTTGCGCGCATCGTCGCAACGGCGCCGCGGACAAATTTTTTGAGATTTTTGACCACCCGCAGGTGTTCGCGGCTTCTGCGGGAAAGTAGGTCCGCCAGCCGAGTTTCTTATCCCACCGCCTGCCATCCCCCCCCCCTCCCCTAGTTTTCGATTTCGGGAGGAGGTATGGGTCTGTTCTCCTGGATCCGCCATTGGCCGTTCGGCCATGTACATCGATAGGGAGTGTCACCACCGCCTCTGTCGGTTGCCTCAGGTGTGCATCATCAAGAATGCGTCGGCGCTGAATCCCTGCTGCTTCTACGTGCACTTCAACAAGAATCGCGCGCACATCAGCTCGCTCGAGAAGCAGATGATCGCCGTCTACGCGTTCATGGCCAAGAGTGGATTCGCGCCAAAGGTTGCCCCGGATCGCTCGCGCGCTCCGTTGAATTCGTGTACCCCCATCTTATAGCACCGTTGGCATGACTTCCCCCCCCCCCCTTCCCCGCGGCGGACCCTATCCCGAATGTCCATCGCGATGACCCCTCTGTCTCCGCCCTTAGCCGAAATAGGTCTGTACCATTTTTGGTGACATTGTAGTGTACAGAGGAACCCATCGTGTGGGAACCCCCCCCCCCAATTTACATTATAAAAAAGCGGTTGGGGCTTTCACCCACTCCCCAAAGGGAGGCACCTGGCCAAGCTCGTTGAGCGTTTCCGCTTTTACCAGTGTGCCCTGCTGCCGTCAGGTGCCAACTGACTGTATGTACATATGTATGTATGTATGTATGTATGTACGTAGGTATGTATGTATGACTGTCAACATGTATGGAGGCTTGCGTGCGTGCGTGCGTGTTGTGGATGTTGTGCGGATGTTGAGGAGCGCGGCGAGCTGCTGGCGGGGCGCGCGTCGGACGACCGCTGGCGGCGCGTCGTCTACTGCGGCCAGAGCCGCGTGCAGCGGTCGGCGCGCACGGGCGAGCCTCTGACGCAGTTCCTCTGCAAGCTCGTCGACTACGGCCGCGAGGAGTGGCTCGACGACTGCCAGCCGCTAGAGGCCGACCTCCTCCGTCAGCCCGTCTTCGTGAGTTGTGCCGCCGCGAGGGGATGATGCAGTGCAGCGAGCGCCTCGCGCCGTTCTCAGGCTCAACGGGTGGAACTGTACGGACTGACGAGACTCAAGGGCCTCCTCGCGCCCTCGGTGCTCGCCGAGGAGAGGCGTCTGAGCGAGCTGTTCACGCGCGCCGTGCAGCGCCAGGGCTCCGAGCTGTTCTGGGTCTCGCCGCTCGACTACGGCCAGAACGGCGGCCTCGCCGTCAAGTTCGAGTCGGCGGACCGGAGCGTCGACCTCAACGCCGTCTTCTTCGACGAGCTGCTGCCGCTCGGCGCCGACTCACAGCCGCCACTGGTCGCGTTCAAGAGCGAGCTCTACGCCAAGCGTAAGTACGACCGACAGCAGCTGACCGACGTCGCCGTCGGCCAGGAGGAGAAGCTAGAGAAGGAGCAACGGCTGAAAGAGAGGTGGCCGCTCGTCGGCCGCTTCTGCAGGGCCACGTGGACAAGCGACAGCAACGAGTGACGTCGACGGCGCGCGTCTGGCGCTGTGCACTTGTCGGTCGGCTCTGCTTTGACGCGATCTCGAGGCGTTCTTTGTTTTTTCTCTGAAATGTAACCACCGTGAAGCTTCGCAGCGTATGAATTACGCGTTCTGTTTCCTCAAGCTCGCACGCACGCACTGAGAGACAGCGCCACAAGACACGTAGAGCGAGCAAGCGACCGTTGGCACTGTCGTAGGTAGGCGGCATGAGAGGCTCGCTCGTGTCGAAGCCTGTGTATTCTCATGGGGCCTGGAGGAGAGACCATCGAGTGTCGACTGTCGGTGAGAGGCGACGGACGGTAGAGGAAGCGAAGCGCTGCTGGCTGGAAGCCGTCGGCACGCAATCACGGGCAGCAGTGCAGTGGCCGGCGGGCCGATGGAGAGCGGGCCTCAGAGGTCGGGCAGCAGTACGCTCTGCACGGCGACGTGCACGAGCTCGAACGCCTTCGCGTAGCCGCTCTGCGTCAGGTGGCAGAAGTCGAACATGTCGCTCGCGTCGATCTCGCCCTCGGCGTCTGCAAGCACTGCTGCTCACACGACACCGCTTGCTTTTGTACGCCTTTAAAATTCAATAGCGATAAAAGTGAGCGCTTTTCAGTGTTGTGGACCGAAAAGACCCACATAACGCAGTTATTAAGCCTTATTATTATTAAGTTATTAGCCTAGCCAGCCTAGTAACTAGCCCAGTTATTATTAAGTTTTTATTTGTTACTTACCCATGTATCTTGGTCAAAAATTGACATCCCTGATATTTACCAGCCCCCCCCCCCACTTTTGGCTGAGCCCCCCCCCCCTCCCAAACGGCCATCTACCCCACCCCAGTCTGCGGACAGGTCTGTTGGCTGCGTACGCGACTCACTGATGAATCCCGGGTCTGAGTCGAGCAGTTTGGCGCCGGTGGCGGGGAGGCGCTGCTCGAGGCGGTCGTTGACGCGCTCCACGAGCTCGCGACGGCCGCTCCGCTTCCGCCCCGACGGCAGCAGCTTCTGCGAGTGCCGATGGGCCGAGATAGACCGAGACGCGTCACGCACGCACGTACCATGACGAAGAGTTTGGCTTGCGGCTGCGCGTCGACGATGAACTGGCAAATCTGCTCGATGCCGGATGAGATTCCGTCCGCGTCGGTCGCGACGTCGAACGACCCGATGCACAAGACAATCACCTAGAAATATAAGGTTGCCAATTTTCGATGCGCTGAGTCTTCCAGTGTCTCAGCAAAAAGACCACACCTTTGGCTTAGTTGGAGTGAGTTCGCCATTCCTCAGGCGCCACATGAGATTCTCAGTGGTGTCGCCGGGAATGCCAAAACAGAGGCAGTGCAACGGTGCAAACAGATCGGAAAATACCTGCAAATGCATTAGATTTTCTATTGCAGTTCACTGACTGAGTTCACTGTTCGCACGGTGTTTCACTAGCAAAACTCGGCCCCAACCCAGCATTGAGAAAAATTGTGTATATCTATGGAATGTTCAAATCGCACTCTCCGTTTTGACAAAACCGGAGTTGAATTTTGCGGCAATTACACAATGGCCACACTCATAGGACATAGGCATACGTGGAACATAGGTGGGGGGGGGGGTTCAGGGGGGGGTGTAGGGGGTCGCCCCCTCCCACACTGGCCATCGCCATCCCGGATAAGTTGCAGAAAACCCTCTCATTATTTAAAAATAGGTTGAATATGCGTGTTTTTGTATCCTTTTTCAGTGTAGTGTGACCCAAAAACGCTTAAAAAGTGCGTATTTAGGCGTTGTTTTGACACATTTTGGACCAAAAAGCACCGATTTACGCTCTATTTTGGTGCGAATTCTTCCACTTCGACCACCCTCCTCCCTCCAAAATTTTCGATCCGGGACATTTTACCCGGGATGGCGGCAGACCCCCCCCCCGCGGAACCACCCCCCCCCATAGGCTTTTGACTCAATCTAAACCTATGGCGTGGAATCAGGGGGGGATTGACCCCCCACAACACCCACACACACACACACACACACACACACGCACGCACACACACACACACACACTGGCAATAGCCTTCCGCTTCTTTGGTTGCACGAGCAAGTCCCTCCCTCCCCCACGCCCGCCCCCACCACCACCTCCTTCAACGAAAGCCATGTTGTTATTATCTGTTGTGTATGCATGCCGCTGGTGGAAGAAAACCGAGTAGCCGTTGAAACAGGGTGGACCTTGGCGAAGGGCAGCCAGGCGACGTGGTCGTCGCCGAGGAAGAGCACGTCGGGCTCGTGGTCGTTCGCCTGCGCCACGAAGTGCTCGTGCTGCAACAGCCAATATCACCCAACACGAATTTTCCATGCAAACACATCGCGCGCGCTTTTCAACATGCGAACCGTGTCCAGCCAGCGACGGTCTTTCATGAGATCCGCGCCTTGTGAGCCGTCCATAATAGATGAAGAACTAAGACAACCAACACTTGCTTCTAAGCCTTAACAACGCAGGGAGAGAAAGCCCAACAGCGACTTCGACCCGCCTAATTGGAAGAGGTACTGTATGTCGCAGTTGTGTGCCTGAGTCAGTCTTGAGAGACGAATCCATTTGAACGCGCATACGATCGAACGACGCGTCACATTGTGCGGCGCGCACGTAAAACAGCATCGTCGACAAGCGTTGTGCAATGCACGTTGCAGCAGTGTCAGGTTGTTTGTGACGCTTTCATTGGTCATCCTCAATTGCACCTTAGTCAATTGACTTGTTGTTACCATAAAGCATTGCAAGTTTCATCAATAAACAGATCACCTACATGCTGCGCTAATGACAATGAATGTCGCAATTCATAGGCATCTATAATAGGCCACCGAGCCAATTTGTAATCCACCGTCGTCACGGTTGGATTCGACATTTGATTGCAACGAGCCTATTGTCGAGATATTGCCAGTCAGACAGTAAGTGCATTGTTGTCGAACATTGGACCTGTATCAGCAGCACAAGTGAGCAAGCGCTTCAAAGCTAGTCTAACGGATTTCGACAAATCATGAATTCGTTTTTGTTTCTTACCCTGTGCGTTCTCTTCGCCGCAGCGGCCGATGCGACGTCTGCACCGTCCCGCTTGGAATGTACCAGATTCGGCATTCCAGGCAAAACTCACATGGACTCGGCTGTAGGGTGATTGCATGAGCGACAGCAAATACACGTTCAGAGCCCAGCGAGGAGGCTCTGAAGGAGTTGCGGAAGAGCTTCCAGCATCTAGTAGTGTTCGGAGACAGCATGAGCGACAACGGCATCGACCTCCGCCGCGGCGACGCGATGGGCTTGAACCGCTACTCCAACGGGCCGACCTGGGACGAATACTTCGTTAGAGACAACCTTTGCAGTCAGTGCGTCAGCTCCTTGCCCCGTGTCTGTTGTTGCGCCTGGAGATGCTATTCGTTTAGAAGACGGAAAGATTCTCAACTACGCGTTCGGTGGCGCCCATTCGGGCGTGGGTGGCGACAACGCGGACGACTTCAGCGGACTCCAGTATCAGGTGGACCAGTTCATAGCGGACCTCGACGAGCACAAGCGGTTCATCGGGCGGAGGGCGTTGCACGCGATCGAAGTGGGCACCAACGACGCGCTGCGCTTCCTCACCGACGCCCTCCAAAGCGGCGACCTCAGCGGCCTCCCGCAGATGCTGCAGACGCTCACGGAGAACATCCTCGGCGCCGCGACGCGGCTTCACGCCGCTGGACAACAGCACTTCGTCGTCTTCTCGCTTTTTCGAGCCCAGTACGCATACTAGGTGCCTGCATACTCTGAGACCATTGCTTGCCGCACTCGCTCGTTCATTCAGGGACTTGCCGCGCGTCAAAGCCAAAGGACCGGCAGTAGTCGCGCAGTTGGCCCAGCTCGTGACTGCTTCCAATGCGCAGTTGGAGGCGGCGGTGCGGAGCTACGCGGAGCGGACCGGCCAGCACGTCACGTTCGTGGACGTCGCGAGTCAAGAATTGGCTGATGAAATCCAGAAACAGATGCCGATCACCGACACCGACCTTGAAACGGACAAGAAACAACGTGAGTTCGATCGAACGGAACAAGGAAAAATCGCAGCAATATCGCAGAAAGACAGAAATCCCACTCAGGTGCTGTCGTTGAGGGCACCATGGACCAGTACGCGTTCTACGACGACCACCACCCCTCGACGGGCGCGCATGCGATCATCGCCGACACAGTCGCCTGTCAGCTCACCAACGACCTGTTTGGCCTCTTTCGACCGCCAACTAATAAGGAATAATTACTGCGATATGTAGTTATATATGGAGTAACTGATGAGCGCATCCCTGCATCGTGATGGCGTTGTCACGTCCCTCGTTGCTAAGTGTCGCATGTCCGCGAGCCAACACAAGTGGTATTCGCGCGATTTGATTGGGGTGATGGTGTTACATATTTCCCTCTGGTTGGTAGATACTGCTGTTGTGGTTTTTGTGTGCCAGGTGTGTCCTCCAACCAGCGTTTTCCCACTTCCAAAACGCACCCCTCCCTTCAAAAAAGTGCACGGGAGACGGTAGGTTGGAGAAATGAGCGCCCACGGCCACGGCCCAATTAGAACTCTTTGAACAATTTGTAGTGTGTATCCAAATCTCGTATCGAATCTAAAGGGTGTTGCGCACCTAAATTGCTGAGCACCTAAGTTGGACCATTTGTAGGATTCGGGCTAACTGAAACCCAAGCCCGGATGTCCCAAAACAAAGCTTGAGGAACTAAAAAGGAAAGAAAGAAGATTTACAGGCGTTCCTTGGAGTTGGTTGAGGTTGCAGTTGCGGTGCATAATTTCGCAATTTCTACAAAAAATTTTGTGAACTCTCAAGTTAGCACCGGTATTTGTTTTTCACCATATTTAGGCATTCAGGTTGTAAGAGAGGTCAATTGGGAAGGGAAGAGTATAATTGTAAGAGGATGGATGCGGGGGGGGGGGACACACTGAAACGGTCTCAAGAGAAAGGGGCTAATCTGACGGTTTACATACAGAAGATTCTTCAATGAATTCTACGTTTCTGGCTTTTTGTTTGCAAGCAATTGCAGTTTGTTCTTCTCCCCCGTCTGCGGCAGCGCTTCAGTTCTTTGGTGCGTTGGCAACAGTCTTGCAAAAGGCAGTGCGGTACACTGTAATGCATTGCAAAATTGGATCCTCCCTTCCTTTTGACTTGCGTCTCTCCAAATTATCCATGAGATACGGACCTAGTAGCTGCAACGCGACAAAAGAAGAAAGCCACTCCACCCCATATCTGAAAACTGGGTGGGGGACGGTGGGTGCCGAAGTTTGTGAAGCGGACCCTTTTTGCCATTTGTCCCTCTGCACGCGTCGTGTAGGCAGTACACGTACGGCTTGATTAGACAATACGGTCTGTACACTGTGTCTTTAACTGAAACAGCGTTCAGTGGAGCGCACGTGCTGGGAAAACGGCGGCTTCATCAGTGGGAGGCGCTGCTTCAAGATTCTGGAACCGCCAGCGGGTACCTTCTACCGCTATTCCGAGGTGAGTACAATACATACTGTAGCTGACTGGGAATGCGTCAGGGTGTGAGACAACACGCGCGTACCGCCAGCCGTTGCTGTTGTCAGCTGCCCATTCACGAATTTTTCCATTTTCCATTGATTGGTTAGTTGGCGCGTCGGTTGGCGTGGTCAGTTTATTTTGTTTTTTATTTATTTGGCTTTACTCGTCCCAACGTCACAAAAATGAAATGTTCCCCACTGATTGGCGATCAACTTTATTATTGACGTCAAAGCCATCCGAGCTAACCACACCGAAATATCGCCGTTTTTCACTAATTTCCCAAGAGCATAGAGCATTGGTGCGAGAGCATTGGTGCGTCTGGGGTGACTAATTTTTTCAATGGGGTCTATTCCAGGTCATGGCGATCAACTTTCCCCATTTTAGCAAACCTCTCAGACCAACGGTTGAAGCGCCTATAGAGGACAAACATTTCTTCCAAAATTTTAATTAGCTAATATCTCATTATCAGTAATCAAGTTTTAGGTTTAGTGGCTTGGCATAGACTTGCCATAAGAAACTGTTCAAGGAAATCAAAAAAAAATTAGGGGTTTACTCGGCACTTTTTGGAGTTTTACTCTTGGTGGAAACCACCCGAAAAAACGGCTATGTCCAAGAAAAATCGCCAAATCGACGATATCTCAAAATCGGAGCTGCCTATCAAGAAATCCTTTGGGCGTCTATTTTCTTTGCAATAGCTGCAGATGCTGTCCAAGTTTCATATCGATACCTTTAGCCGTTCACGAGTGGCGCTCCAAAAACCTGGCAGAGAACATGAAAAAAAAGCCACAAAATTGGAACATTTTCGGAACTATTGACCCCTTACAGTAAAGCAAGGAAACGCGTTATGGCGCATTCGATGCCCCAGAAGAAGGCGGTTCATTTGCGCCATAACGCGTCGAAATCCGTTCAGGCAATCAAAAGTTATAGGCGATCGAAAATTCAAAAACCCGCATTGAGAAGTGGTCACATATTAGGGTTGTACGCTGACGCGTACACCCTGATAAATAAACGCAAAGCAACTCGCGAATGGCCCGACGTACATGCGCGTACGATGGCGCGATCGAGTCCGCTCGACACCGAGACGTTTTTTTTTTGGGAAAGGGTCAATAGCTGCATGCAAAATACGGTAATGACGATACATTGTACATACCTAGGTGCTATGTACATTATGTGCATGCGTGCATGCACATGCAGTTGTGCTATATTGCTGTGTCAGAGCATAGTGATGTAAAGTATGGAAATGATCACCATGACTAGGCGGTCAACTTTTGTGTTTTAGCCGAAGTGATCGGACCTACCCACATCAAGTTTCTTGCGAAGCAGCCCATTTTGACAGTGTGCGTGCGTGCGTGCACTTCTGCAGTGCCATATTGGTTCGTCGGAGCGTAGTGGTGTAAAGAACCAAAACACGTGCAGGCGGTCAACTTTTGTGTTTTAGCCGAAGTGATCCGAGCTACCCACATCAAGTTTCTTGTGAAGCAGCCCATTTGACGGTGTGCGTGCGTGCGTGCACTTCTGTAATGCCATATTGGTTCGTCGGAGCGTAGTGGTGTAAAGAACCAAAATGATCTACACATGCAGGCGGTTAACTTTTGTGTTTTAGCCGAAGTGATCTGAGCTACCCACATCGAGATATAGCGATTTTCCCGGAAGTGAAAATATTTTGGTGCGTCGGAGCGCGTTGGCCCTAAGGAATGAAATGTTCCCCACTGATTGGCGATCAACTTTATTATTGACCTCAAAGCCATCCGAGCTAACCACACCGAAATATCGCCGTTTTTCACTAATTTCCCAAGAGCATAGAGCATTGGTGCGAGAGCATTGGTGCGTCTGGGGTGACTAATGGCGATCAACTTTCCCCATTTTAGCAAACCTCTCAGACCAACGGTTGAAGCGCCTATAGAGGACAAACATTTCTTCCAAAATTTTAATTAGCTAATATCTCATTATCAGTAATCAAGTTTTAGGTTTAGTGGCTTGGCATAGACTTGCCATAAGAAACTGTTCAAGGAAATCAAAAAAAAATTAGGGGTTTACTCGGCACTTTTTGGAGTTTTACTCTTGGTGGAAACCACCCGAAAAAACGGCTATGTCCAAGAAAAATCGCCAAATCGACGATATCTCAAAATCGGAGCTGCCTATCAAGAAATCCTTTGGGCGTCTATTTTCTTTGCAATAGCTGCAGATGCTGTCCAAGTTTCATATCGATACCTTTAGCCGTTCACGAGTGGCGCTCCAAAAACCTGGCAGAGAACATGAAAAAAAGCCACAAAATTGGAACATTTTTGGAACTATTGACCCCTTACAGTAAAGCAAGGAAACGCGTTATGGCGCATTCGATGCCCCAGAAGAAGGCGGTTCATTTGCGCCATAACGCGTCGAAATCCGTTCAGGCAATCAAAAGTTATAGGCGATCGAAAATTCAAAAACCCGCATTGAGAAGTGGTCACATATTAGGGTTGTACGCTGACGCGTACACCCTGATAAATAAACGCAAAGCAACTCGCGAATGGCCCGACGTACATGCGCGTACGATGGCGCGATCGAGTCCGCTCGACACCGAGACGTTTTTTTTTTGGGAAAGGGTCAATAGCTGCATGCAAAATACGGTAATGACGATACATTGTACATACCTAGGTGCTATGTACATTATGTGCATGCGTGCATGCACATGCAGTTGTGCTATATTGCTGTGTCAGAGCATAGTGATGTAAAGTATGGAAATGATCACCATGACTAGGCGGTCAACTTTTGTGTTTTAGCCGAAGTGATCGGACCTACCCACATCAAGTTTCTTGCGAAGCAGCCCATTTTGACAGTGTGCGTGCGTGCGTGCACTTCTGCAGTGCCATATTGGTTCGTCGGAGCGTAGTGGTGTAAAGAACCAAAACACGTGCAGGCGGTCAACTTTTGTGTTTTAGCCGAAGTGATCCGAGCTACCCACATCAAGTTTCTTGTGAAGCAGCCCATTTGACGGTGTGCGTGCGTGCGTGCACTTCTGTAATGCCATATTGGTTCGTCGGAGCGTAGTGGTGTAAAGAACCAAAATGATCTACACATGCAGGCGGTCAACTTTTGTGTTTTAGCCGAAGTGATCTGAGCTACCCACATCGAGATATAGCGATTTTCCCGGAAGTGAAAATATTTTGGTGCGTCGGAGCGCGTTGGCCCTAAGGAATGAAATGTTCCCCACTGATTGGCGATCAACTTTATTATTGACCTCAAAGCCATCCGAGCTAACCACACCGAAATATCGCCGTTTTTCACTAATTTCCCAAGAGCATAGAGCATTGGTGCGAGAGCATTGGTGCGTCTGGGGTGACTAATGGCGATCAACTTTCCCCATTTTAGCAAACCTCTCAGACCAACGGTTGAAGCGCCTATAGAGGACAAACATTTCTTCCAGAATTTTAATTAGCTAATATCTCATTATCAGTAATCAAGTTTTAGGTTTAGTGGCTTGGCATAGACTTGCCATAAGAAACTGTTCAAGGAAATTAAAAAAAAATTACGGGTTTACTCGGCACTTTTTGGAGTTTTACTCTTGGTGGAAACCACCCGAAAAAACGGCTATGTCCAAGAAAAATCGCCAAATCGACGATATCTCAAAATCGGAGCTGCCTATCAAGAAATCCTTTGGGCGTCTATTTTCTTTGCAATAGCTGCAGATGCTGTCCAAGTTTCATATCGATACCTTTAGCCGTTCACGAGTGGCGCTCCAAAAACCTGGCAGAGAACATGAAAAAAAAGCCACAAAATTGGAACATTTTCGGAACTATTGACCCCTTACAGTAAAGCAAGGAAACGCGTTATGGCGCATTCGATGCCCCAGAAGAAGGCGGTTCATTTGCGCCATAACGCGTCGAAATCCGTTCAGGCAATCAAAAGTTATAGGCGATCGAAAATTCAAAAACCCGCATTGAAAAGTGGTCACATATTAGCTCCTCCAGCATTGACCAGGGGTCTGGTCATTTTTGACCGAGGGCTGGTCAATTTTGACATCGCTGTTTTGACGAGTTTTTTTTTGACATGTGTCGTTTTAGCCTCAAAAAAAAAAGTGACCATGCGACATCCGAAACGACACATGAAATTTTACTGCCGCGTTGTGCTGTTTTATACGAGTTTCTTATTCAGGAAAAAACTACATCTGCAACGCGACTAACATGAGGGAATCATGAAATGACCCACAAACTTCGACCTGCTGAAACGGTACACGTCATAATAACTAAAACGTAAACTGCACCAGCACTACCACAAGTACTGAAGTTCCTAAATGCCATTATATCTGTGCCATAAATTGCGCGTTTGTGAGTGTGTTTCACGTTTCTAACTTTGTAATGTAAGTTTGCGAACTAAGTTTAGTTTACATATGCAACATGTAAGATGCAATTATAATTCGAACATCCAACTTACAGTATGAAAAATTTGTGAAGTTGTTGTTTAGATTTGGACGGAAGGTTGCATTAGTTACTTTGGCGCCTTTTGAGTGAATTTTTTTCTCAACATTTTGTTTTGTTTTTCGTCTTATTACCCATTGGAATTTGCTGTCAAGTGGTGTATTTACCTTCAGCGGCTATGGATGCGGTTGACAGCGATGGAATGGAGGAAGAAGGTGCCTTTTTTTTGATTATTCCGATTTTTCGTTTGAATTCAAAATTTTGCATGCATGCGCGCATGCATGCATGTATGAATGCATGCGCGAATTTATGCATCCTTTCCTATGAATGCATGCATACGTGTATTAATGCATGTAGGACGTTGCAGGGAATGTGTCGAGGGATGTAATTGACGACGTTTTGGCGACTGTGGAGAGATATGACGGGGTGAACGTCGAGTTCGACATCAGCGGAAGAGCCACGTTCCCCGTCTTGGACAAACAAGACCAGAACGCGACGCACGGGCACGGTGCCTCCTCCGACGACGACGACGGCCTTGATTCGGGCGAGGAGGATCGTCTCGAAATCGACACCACCGGTGACGTCGAAGTTTCGTCGCGTTTTTATGTTATTAAGGAAAAAGTGGTGAGACTTATAGATGGATGGGCCGTGTTTGGAGATGGTGCCGTTCAAGGCGAAATCTTGCTGCACCACAAATTGAAGAAGCCCACAGAAGAAGAGCTGGACGTGCCGGCAGAACTTGTCACAGACAGCAGTGAATTGAGGCAGGCGTTGCTCAATGTGAGTGTAAATAATGTTGCTGTTTTGATTTGTTTCATTCTTTTTTGTTTGGACGCGTTGCATACGTGATTCATGTGGTTTGGGTTGGTCATCCCTTTGCAGGAGCTGGCAGAGAAAGCCGCACGTGCACAGTGGTCGGCACCACGGTTTGGTGAGAGCGTCTTCGTTTGGGATTTTGCCAGCGACTGGGAGGGCACTGGGCTCGGATGCAAAACGAAAGGCGCCTTTCTTGCTCAGTTTAAAGCACAAGCACAAGGGGCGCGCGTTCTGCTGTATGGCGTTAAGATGCAGGGCAAAATGGCAAGCAGTTTATGTCTAGTTTCATATGTTCTGCCCAAGTTTAAGTGGTGGCTCTGTTTCAGTGGTGGTTCTCGCCACAGCAAGTGTACGGTTCGCTTGGAAAGGAGCAGCGTGAGCCGCGGTCTCGGTCTACTAGGGTCGCTGGTGCAAGCCGCTGCGTGGCGTCGCGCAGCGGCAGAAGCGAGACCGCAAGCGGGCGTTCATTTCGAAATCCAGTGACGAGGACGATGACGATGCCGATGATGCCGACGATGCTGCGCCTGCAAAGCTGGCGGCTCCGAAGAAGCGTGCTCGCGGAAACGCGACGGAAACCGCACGGCCTGCGAAAGGCACAGCCAGGCCGGAAACGCCTCCACCGCAGCCGAGAAACAGTTCGCCGTCGCGTCACGTAGAAAAAGACGAAGAAGACGGCGGTGATGGCGAGCCGAAGTCAACACCTCCGCCGGTGATGGAAGGCGCGCTGTCGGTGTCGTCAGATTCGGCAGCACCCGTCGACATCCTCACAGACGGCGACTGGAGCGGCAACGACACCGACAGAGAGGAGGACAGGGTTCGTTTATGCTACAGTTTTTTTTGGTGTCTCAAAAATGCGTCGTAAACAAACGTCTTGATGCGTGAGCGCGACCACAACAGGTCAGCCCGGACAAGGTTGCCCGCTTTGTGCAAAAAGCGTACACGGGACACAAGGGCAACAACGCGCAGACAATCATCAACACCGTCTTCGACTTCTGCGCGTCGAAGGCGCAACTGACGTCCAATGCTGTGCGCGACGCGCTCCGCAAGAAAGTACGCTTTACGAAAACAAAACAAAGCACATTGGCAGCGCACTGTGCAGTTGCGGATGTGTTTTACTTTTGCAGATTACGAATCATCTGGGGCGCATGGTACAAAATGAACTCGACAAAAGCTCAGTTTGAGGACTTCCGACAGTGCCCATTGATGCTCTCTATCCTCCATCCGCCCCCACGCCCCACCCGAAAAGTGCTCCCCATGCGTTCCTGCATACGTACATGCATTGTTTGTTTTCTCTTTTTCGTTTCGGTCGTAGTGCTGCATCATTTTCCGTCAGTCGAATAAACGCGATTGGAACGTGTCACTATTGTTTGCTGTTTGTCAGTGTACCTGAAACATGGTTTGATTCACAGTAATGTCACAAAATTGTGTTTCTGTTGCAGTAGACTACATAATGTCAGCCTCACACCCTGACCCGAAACTGTTCTTAACATCAGTGGACAACGTCATCTCCAGTGGGTCCGAGTATGAGTATGTAGACGAATCTGATGAGTCAGATGACAGTGACACCCGCTCAGAAGATGAACAGTGTCAAGAACGACAAACAAAAGGTGTGTGACTGGCACAGTTTGCGTACATCTTAAGTACATGCAGTCCACCTGAATTTCGGCCTAGGAAATGTGAGGAAGCGAGCAGCTCCTGTTCAGCCAAAAGGTGGTGAAACGCATCGTAAACCACCACTTAGTCTGGCGTCCACTGTGGGAACTGACACCATCGTGGTGTTAGATTACTCCACACCTCCAAACAAGTGGACGGATGCAATGAAACGGAACAAAGTGCACGTCGACGGTGTTACTCCCGTCCGTGATGGCTTCAGTTGGACTGACGCACAGCCAAAACTGAAGGTTTTTGACGTGTTTCAATCTCGCCGAACCACTCGACCGCACCCGTTCAGTTCATGAACCATTTCAGGCACAGAATCCCTACACGGGTCCGCCTCCGGGGCCTAAACTCTTCAACACTGACTCTCCTGAATTGACAATATTTTTGTCTGTGGCTCAGTATGTCCTGCCTCTGTGGCTGACCAACAGCAATAAATATGCGAAGCAGTGCATGGCAAGCGATGTCGACTGCTTCGACCGCCACGACGCAGCGGCATACGTTGGAGCCAACCTATTGATGTCTCTGTGCCACTGCGCGGATGCAAGTTTTAGCTTCGTTTCAGTTGTACTGTTATTTAAGTGGATTATTTTCAACGATAACCGCACGCATGTTGCACATCATTGCTACCGCAGTTTCTGTTCATTACAGCGTCGGTGGCACTGGTTTAACAAGTTTATGAGGAATGGAAATAAATGCAAAGCAACTCGCGAATGGCCCGACGTACATGCGCGTACGATGGCGCGATCGAGTCCGCTCGACACCGAGACGTTTTTTTTTTGGGAAAGGGTCAATAGCTGCATGCAAAATACGGTAATGACGATACATTGTACATACCTAGGTGCTATGTACATTATGTGCATGCGTGCATGCACATGCAGTTGTGCTATATTGCTGCGTCAGAGCATAGTGATGTAAAGTATGGAAATGATCACCATGACTAGGCGGTCAACTTTTGTGTTTTAGCCGAAGTGATCGGACCTACCCACATCAAGTTTCTTGCGAAGCAGCCCATTTTGACAGTGTGCGTGAGTGCGTGCACTTCTGCAGTGCCATATTGGTTCGTCGGAGCGTAGTGGTGTAAAGAACCAAAATGATCTACACGTGCAGGCGGTCAACTTTTGTGTTTTAGCCGAAGTGATCCGAGCTACCCACATCAAGTTTCTTGTGAAGCAGCCCATTTGACGGTGTGCGTGCGTGCGTGCACTTCTGTAATGCCATATTGGTTCGTCGGAGCGTAGTGGTGTAAAGAACCAAAATGATCTACACATGCAGGCGGTCAACTTTTGTGTTTTAGCCGAAGTGATCTGAGCTACCCACATCGAGATATAGCGATTTTTCCGGAAGTGAAAATATTTTGGTGCGTCGGAGCGCGTTGGCCCTAAGGAATGAAATGTTCCCCACTGATTGGCGATCAACTTTATTATTGACCTCAAAGCCATCCGAGCTAACCACACCGAAATATCGCCGTTTTTCACTAATTTCCCAAGAGCATAGAGACATATTGGTGCGTCTGGGGTGACTAATTTTTTCAATGGGGTCTATTCCAGGTCATGGCGATCAACTTTCCCCATTTTAGCAAACCTCTCAGACCAACGGTTGAAGCGCCTATAGAGGACAAACATTTCTTCCAAAATTTTAATTAGCTAATATCTCATTATCAGTAATCAAGTTTTAGGTTTAGTGGCTTGGCATAGACTTGCCATAAGAAACTGTTCAAGGAAATCAAAAAAAAATTAGGGGTTTACTCGGCACTTTTTGGAGTTTACTCTTGGTGGAAACCACTCGAAAAAACGGCTATGTCCAAGAAAAATCGCCAAATCGACGATATCTCAAAATCGGAGCTGCCTATCAAGAAATCCTTTGGGCGTCTATTTTCTTTCCAATAGCTGCAGATGCTGTCCAAGTTTCATATCGATACCTTTAGCCATTCACGAGTGGCGCTCCAAAAACCTGGCAGAGAACATGAAAAAAAAGCCACAAAATTGGAACATTTTCGGAACTATTGACCCCTTACAGTAAAGCAAGGAAACGCGTTATGGCGCATTCGATGCCCCAGAAGAAGGCGGTTCATTTGCGCCATAACGCGTCGAAATCCGTTCAGGCAATCAAAAGTTATAGGCGATCGAAAATTCAAAAACCCGCATTGAAAAGTGGTCACATATTAGCTCCTCCAGCATTGACCAGGGGTCTGGTCATTTTTGACCGAGGGCTGGTCAATTTTGACATCGCTGTTTTGACGAGTTTTTTTTGGACATGTGTCGTTTTAGCCTCAAAAAAAAAAAGTGACCATGCGACATCCGAAACGACACATGAAATTTTACTGCCGCGTTGTGCTGTTTTATACGAGTTTCTTATTCAGGAAAAAACTACATCTGCAACGCGACTAACATGAGGGAATCATGAAACGACCCACAAACTTCGACCTGCTGAAACGGTACACGTCATAATAACTAAAACGTAAACTGCACCAGCACTACCACAAGTACTGAAGTTCCTAAACGCCATTATATCTGTGCCATAAATTGCGCGTTTGTGAGTGTGTTTCACGTTTCTAACTTTGTAATGTAAGTTTGCGAACTAAGTTTAGTTTACATATGCAACATGTAAGATGCAATTATAATTCGAACATCCAACTTACAGTATGAAAAATTTGTGAAGTTGTTGTTTAGATTTGGACGGAAGGTTGCATTAGTTACTTTGGCGCCTTTTGAGTGAATTTTTTTCTCAACATTTTGTTTTGTTTTTCGTCTTATTACCCGTTGGAATTTGCTGTCAAGTGGTGTATTTACCTTCAGCGGCTATGGATGCGGTTGACAGAGATGGAATGGAGGAAGAAGGTGCCTTTTTTTTGATTATTCCGATTTTTCGTTTGAATTCAAAATTTTGCATGCATGCGCGCATGCATGCATGTATGAATGCATGCGCGAATTTATGCATCCTTTCCTATGAATGCATGCATACGTGTATTAATGCATGTAGGACGTTGCAGGGAATGTGTCGAGGGATGTAATTGACGACGTTTTGGCGACTGTGGAGAGATATGACGGGGTGAACGTCGAGTTCGACATCAGCGGAAGAGCCACGTTCCCCGTCTTGGACAAACAAGACCAGAACGCGACGCACGGGCACGGTGCCTCCTCCGACGACGACGATGGCCTTGATTCGGGCGAGGAGGATCGTCTCGAAATCGACACCACCGGTGACGTCGAAGTTTCGTCGCGTTTTTATGTTATTAAGGAAAAAGTGGTGAGACTTATAGATGGATGGGCCGTGTTTGGAGATGGTGCCGTTCAAGGCGAAATCTTGCTGCACCACAAATTGAAGAAGCCCACAGAAGAAGAGCTGGACGTGCCGGCAGAACTTGTCACAGACAGCAGTGAATTGAGGCAGGCGTTGCTCAATGTGAGTGTAAATAATGTTGCTGTTTTGATTTGTTTCATTCTTTTTTGTTTGGACGCGTTGCATACGTGATTCATGTGGTTTGGGTTGGTCATCCCTTTGCAGGAGCTGGCAGAGAAAGCCGCACGTGCACAGTGGTCGGCACCACGGTTTGGTGAGAGCGTCTTCGTTTGGGATTTTGCCAGCGACTGGGAGGGCACTGGGCTCGGATGCAAAACGAAAGGCGCCTTTCTTGCTCAGTTTAAAGCACAAGCACAAGGGGCGCGCGTTCTGCTGTATGGCGTTAAGATGCAGGGCAAAATGGCAAGCAGTTTATGTCTAGTTTCATATGTTCTGCCCAAGTTTAAGTGGTGGCTCTGTTTCAGTGGTGGTTCTCGCCACAGCAAGTGTACGGTTCGCTTGGAAAGGAGCAGCGTGAGCCGCGGTCTCGGTCTACTAGGGTCGCTGGTGCAAGCCGCTGCGTGGCGTCGCGCAGCGGCAGAAGCGAGACCGCAAGCGGGCGTTCATTTCGAAATCCAGTGACGAGGACGATGACGATGCCGATGATGCCGACGATGCTGCGCCTGCAAAGCTGGCGGCTCCGAAGAAGCGTGCTCGCGGAAACGCGACGGAAACCGCACGGCCTGCGAAAGGCACAGCCAGGCCGGAAACGCCTCCACCGCAGCCGAGAAACAGTTCGCCGTCGCGTCACGTAGAAAAAGACGAAGAAGACGGCGGTGATGGCGAGCCGAAGTCAACACCTCCGCCGGTGATGGAAGGCGCGCTGTCGGTGTCGTCAGATTCGGCAGCACCCGTCGACATCCTCACAGACGGCGACTGGAGCGGCAACGACACCGACAGAGAGGAGGACAGGGTTCGTTTATGCTACAGTTTTTTTTGGTGTCTCAAAAATGCGTCGTAAACAAACGTCTTGATGCGTGAGCGCGACTACAACAGGTCGGCCCGGACAAGGTTGCCCGCTTTGTGCAAAAAGCGTACACGGGACACAAGGGCAACAACGCGCAGACAATCATCAACACCGTCTTCGACTTCTGCGCGTCGAAGGCGCAACTGACGTCCAACGCTGTGCGCGACGCGCTCCGCAAGAAAGTACGCTTTACGAAAACAAAACAAAGCACATTGGCAGCGCACTGTGCAGTTGCGGATGTGTTTTACTTTTGCAGATTACGAATCATCTGGGGCGCATGGTACAAAATGAACTCGACAAAAGCTCAGTTTGAGGACTTCCGACAGTGCCCATTGATGCTCTCTATCCTCCATCCGCCCCCACGCCCCACCCGAAAAGTGCTCCCCATGCGTTCCTGCATACGTACATGCATTGTTCGTTTTCTCTTTTTCGTTTCGGTCGTAGTGCTGCATCATTTTCCGTCAGTCGAATAAACGCGATTGGAACGTGTCACTATTGTTTGCTGTTTGTCAGTGTACCTGAAACATGGTTTGATTCACAGTAATGTCACAAAATTGTGTTTCTGTTGCAGTAGACTACATAATGTCAGCCTCACACCCTAACCCGAAACTGTTCTTAACATCAGTGGACAACGTCATCTCCAGTGGGTCCGAGTATGAGTATGTAGACGAATCTGATGAGTCAGATGACAGTGACACCCGCTCAGAAGATGAACAGTGTCAAGAACGACAAACAAAAGGTGTGTGACTGGCACAGTTTGCGTACATCTTAAGTACATGCAGTCCACCTGAATTTCGGCCTAGGAAATGTGAGGAAGCGAGCGGCTCCTGTTCAGCCAAAAGGTGGTGAAACGCATCGTAAACCACCACTTAGTCTGGCGTCCACTGTGGGAACTGACACCATCGTGGTGTTAGATTACTCCACACCTCCAAACAAGTGGACGGATGCAATGAAACGGAACAAAGTGCACGTCGACGGTGTTACTCCCGTCCGTGATGGCTTCAGTTGGACTGACGCACAGCCAAAACTGAAGGTTTTTGACGTGTTTCAATCTCGCCGAACCACTCGACCGCACCCGTTCAGTTCATGAACCATTTCAGGCACAGAATCCCTACACGGGTCCGCCTCCGGGGCCTAAACTCTTCAACACTGACTCTCCTGAATTGACAATATTTTTGTCTGTGGCTCAGTATGTCCTGCCTCTGTGGCTGACCAACAGCAATAAATATGCGAAGCAGTGCATGGCAAGCGATGTCGACTGCTTCGACCGCCACGACGCAGCGGCATACGTTGGAGCCAACCTATTGATGTCTCTGTGCCACTGCGCGGATGCAAGTTTTAGCTTCGTTTCAGTTGTACTGTTATTTAAGTGGATTATTTTCAACGATAACCGCACGCATGTTGCACATCATTGCTACCGCAGTTTCTGTTCATTACAGCGTCGGTGGCACTGGTTTAACAAGTTTATGAGGAATGGAAATAAATGCAAAGCAACTCGCGAATGGCCCGACGTACATGCGCGTACGATGGCGCGATCGAGTCCGCTCGACACCGAGACGTTTTTTTTTGGGAAAGGGTCAATAGCTGCATGCAAAATACGGTAATGACGATACATTGTACATACCTAGGTGCTATGTACATTATGTGCATGCGTGCATGCACATGCAGTTGTGCTATATTGCTGCGTCAGAGCATAGTGATGTAAAGTATGGAAATGATCACCATGACTAGGCGGTCAACTTTTGTGTTTTAGCCGAAGTGATCGGACCTACCCACATCAAGTTTCTTGCGAAGCAGCCCATTTTGACAGTGTGCGTGAGTGCGTGCACTTCTGCAGTGCCATATTGGTTCGTCGGAGCGTAGTGGTGTAAAGAACCAAAATGATCTACACGTGCAGGCGGTCAACTTTTGTGTTTTAGCCGAAGTGATCCGAGCTACCCACATCAAGTTTCTTGTGAAGCAGCCCATTTGACGGTGTGCGTGCGTGCGTGCACTTCTGTAATGCCATATTGGTTCGTCGGAGCGTAGTGGTGTAAAGAACCAAAATGATCTACACATGCAGGCGGTCAACTTTTGTGTTTTAGCCGAAGTGATCTGAGCTACCCACATCGAGATATAGCGATTTTCCCGGAAGTGAAAATATTTTGGTACGTCGGAGCGCGTTGGCCCTAAGGAATGAAATGTTCCCCACTGATTGGCGATCAACTTTATTATTGACCTCAAAGCCATCCGAGCTAACCACACCGAAATATCGCCGTTTTTCACTAATTTCCCAAGAGCATAGAGACATATTGGTGCGTCTGGGGTGACTAATTTTTTCAATGGGGCATATCCAGGTCATGGCGATCAACTTTCCCCATTTTAGCAAACCTCTCAGACCAACGGTTGAAGCGCCTATAGAGGACAAACATTTCTTCCAAAATTTTAATTAGCTAATATCTCATTATCAGTAATCAAGTTTTAGGTTTAGTGGCTTGGCATAGACTTGCCATAAGAAACTGTTCAAGGAAATCAAAAAAAAAATAGGGGTTTACTCGGCACTTTTTGGAGTTTACTCTTGGTGGAAACCACTCGAAAAAACGGCTATGTCCAAGAAAAATCGCCAAATCGACGATATCTCAAAATCGGAGCTGCCTATCAAGAAATCCTTTGGGCGTCTATTTTCTTTGCAATAGCTGCAGATGCTGTCCAAGTTTCATATCGATACCTTTAGCCGTTCACGAGTGGCGCTCCAAAAACCTGGCAGAGAACATGAAAAAAAAGCCACAAAATTGGAACATTTTCGGAACTATTGACCCCTTACAGTAAAGCAAGGAAACGCGTTATGGCGCATTCGATGCCCCAGAAGAAGGCGGTTCATTTGCGCCATAACGCGTCGAAATCCGTTCAGGCAATCAAAAGTTATAGGCGATCGAAAATTCAAAAACCCGCATTGAGAAGTGGTCACATATTAGGGTTGTACGCTGACGCGTACACCCTGATAAATAAATGCAAAGCAACTCGCGAATGGCCCGACGTACATGCGCGTACGATGGCGCGATCGAGTCCGCTCGACACCGAGACGTTTTTTTTTTGGGAAAGGGTCAATAGCTGCATGCAAAATACGGTAATGACGATACATTGTACATACCTAGGTGCTATGTACATTATGTGCATGCGTGCATGCACATGCAGTTGTGCTATATTGCTGCGTCAGAGCATAGTGATGTAAAGTATGGAAATGATCACCATGACTAGGCGGTCAACTTTTGTGTTTTAGCCGAAGTGATCGGACCTACCCACATCAAGTTTCTTGCGAAGCAGCCCATTTTGACAGTGTGCGTGCGTGCGTGCACTTCTGCAGTGCCATATTGGTTCGTCGGAGCGTAGTGGTGTAAAGAACCAAAATGATCTACACGTGCAGGCGGTCAACTTTTGTGTTTTAGCCGAAGTGATCCGAGCTACCCACATCAAGTTTCTTGTGAAGCAGCCCATTTGACGGTGTGCGTGCGTGCGTGCACTTCTGTAATGCCATATTGGTTCGTCGGAGCGTAGTGGTGTAAAGAACCAAAATGATCTACACATGCAGGCGGTCAACTTTTGTGTTTTAGCCGAAGTGATCTGAGCTACCCACATCGAGATATAGCGATTTTCCCGGAAGTGAAAATATTTTGGTGCGTCGGAGCGCGTTGGCCCTAAGGAATGAAATGTTCCCCACTGATTGGCGATCAACTTTATTATTGACCTCAAAGCCATCCGAGCTAACCACACCGAAATATCGCCGTTTTTCACTAATTTCCCAAGAGCATAGAGCATTGGTGCGAGAGCATTGGTGCGTCTGGGGTGACTAATTTTTTCAATGGGGTCTATTCCAGGTCATGGCGATCAACTTTCCCCATTTTAGCAAACCTCTCAGACCAACGGTTGAAGCGCCTATAGAGGACAAACATTTCTTCCAAAATTTTATTTAGCTAATATCTCATTATCAGTAATCAAGTTTTAGGTTTAGTGGCTTGGCATAGACTTGCCATAAGAAACTGTTCAAGGAAATCAAAAAAAAATTAGGGGTTTACTCAGCACTTTTTGGAGTTTTACTCTTGGTGGAAACCACCCGAAAAAACGGCTATGTCCAAGAAAAATCGCCAAATCGACGATATCTCAAAATCGGAGCTGCCTATCAAGAAATCCTTTGGGCGTCTATTTTCTTTGCAATAGCTGCAGATGCTGTCCAAGTTTCATATCGATACCTTTAGCCGTTCACGAGTGGCGCTCCAAAAACCTGGCAGAGAACATGAAAAAAAAAGCCACAAAATTGGAACATTTTCGGAACTATTGACCCCTTACAGTAAAGCAAGGAAACGCGTTATGGCGCATTCGATGCCCCAGAAGAAGGCGGTTCATTTGCGCCATAACGCGTCGAAATCCGTTCAGGCAATCAAAAGTTATAGGCGATCGAAAATTAAGGAAAAATTTGCAGGTGGCTGCAAAAAAAGGTGAATATGTGACGCTCTTTTGTTGGAGCCCAGTTTGAAAAAGAGGGGTATCAATTAAGGCATGCCTCATTTATGTATAGGCACTTACGCTTTGCAGCTGATCAACTTCAGTTTGAACAAACCGTGTATAAAACCAAACCAAACGCTGCAACACGTCACATATTCGGCATTTTTTTGTGTTCGCGTGCATAGAAAGGAGCAGTGGCAATTATAGGACTTAACTGGACTGGGGGGCTGTGGCGTAGTCCGTAAGGCGTTGGACTCCTGACCGCGAGGTCGGGGGTTCGATTCCTTGTTGGGCAAGGCCACGGCTACCCCCTTGGGCAAGGGGTTTAAACCACTGCTCCGGTTTCGGGCTGTACCGTGGCTTCGGCCAAAAGTCAGTGCCAGGTGGGGGCCCACCTTGCCTCGCGGCAGAACAACGCCCACTGTTATGTATGCGGCGCCGCCCTGTGATCTGATGATTCAGTTAACGGCCATTGTGCTGTGTCAGGTGGTTGTCATGAAAAATAAAGTTTTAAAAAGTTTTAAAGTTAAAGTGGACTGGAACACCCCACATTCACATATGTCGCATGACTGAATGCCACATGGTTGCGAGACAGGCAGGAGGGACCCCAGGATCTTGCGCAAGGACCACTATGAAGACGTACGCACGCACGCACGCACGTACGTACGCACGCACGCACGCACGCATGCACGAACGCACGCACGCACGTACGCACGTACGCACGCAAGCACGTGGTATAGGAGCAGTGCGTTATTGGGTGAAATGCCAAAAAGGGGAATGACGAATGGAGCCAGTACCGTATGTATACCTACACATCACTAACTGAACTGTAGTGGCAATCCACGTCTCACAAATGTTAGCAAGGTGCGATTATTATTTAGGTAGGAACTTTGGCTGTGCCAGGTTGATGGTAATGACCAGAGATAGATGTAGATGAGATGTGAAAGGATTGCCATTGCGTTCTGGGTGAGTGAGCTCACACAAAAAAATGCCGAATATGTGACGTGTTGCAGCGTTTGGTTTGGTTTTATACACGGTTTGTTCAAACTGAAGTTGATCAGCTGCAAAGCGTAAGTGCCTATGCATAAATGAGGCATGCCTTAATTGATACCCCTCTTTTTCAAACTGGGCTCCAACAAAAGAGCGTCACATATTCACCTTTTTTTGCAGCCACCTGCAAATTTTTCCTTAATACAGTGTTTTTTCGTAAGACAAACATCGATGCGTAAAACCTATACAGGCACCGGCACGCACGCAGGCACGCACGCACACATGCATGCACATACGCACGCACGCACGACATATGTACCGTGTATGACATATGTAGCGTGTTTGGTAGAATCCCTCGAGTGCAGTAGGAGACAGGACAGTGACACTCATCGTAGAGAATGTGAGCATGTGGATTGAAAATAGGTACGCATGTATTTTTCGTTGACCAAGGTTGTGCACAACTGATTGTCATGCAAATGATACAAACATGACGTATCAGCAAATGGCATGGCATGCAAAGAAAGTACAAACAGAAGCCACTGCGGATAATATTTTTGGGTAATGTGTATGTATGTGCCTGCCGTAGGTACATAGGTACGCATGAATGTGGCGTGCTACGGACGTGCATTTCACGAAATGGTGTGAGGTGGAGTACTATGGCCAGTCCAGCAGAAGAAGAGAGAGAATGTGCACTGCAACCTAATGGTTTAGCTATTCAGATGACTGTGCCATGCCTGGAAGTCCGGCGGAGAACGCCCTGCTTGGGCCGACTGTGGAGTCGTCGACGTTCACCCACTTGGACTTGCCCGAGTTGACCGTCCTGCTGGGCACCCAGGCCGTGTACGTGTAGTGGCCGCTAAAAGGGCTGTCTCCCCTGTGCTCAACAATAGGCGCCTTTTTGGCAATACAGCTCCCTTTTTCCAAAAGTGAAAATATTTTGGTGCATCAGAGCGTCTTGACTCTAAGGAATGTAATCTTGTACATCATAAGGAGATCATCATTATTATTGATGTCAAGTCTCTTCGACCTAACCACACCAAAATATCGCCATTTCCCAGTTTTGGTATAACGGGGAAAGCATTTTGGTGTGTCCAATATTGTCCAACTGCTGCAGCTAGTCAACATCTGTTTGGGCAATCAACCTTCACATTATAGCGAAGCTCTGTCATGCACTATTTAAGAGCCTACAGAGCATCGGAACTTGTGGTTGTAATTTTTGGTTGTTATGATCTCATGCTGGTAAATTATGTGTGCGTGTGCGTGCGCGCGTGCGTGCGCATGCAGTTGTGCTATATTGCTGCATCGTAGCATAGTGGTGTAAAGAATCAAAATGATCGCTATAACTAGGCGGTCAACTTTTGTGTTTTAGCCGAAGTGATGCGACGTACTCACATCAAGTTTCTTGCGAAGCAGCCCATTTGACGGTGTGCGTGCGTGCGTGCACTTCTGCAGTGCCATATTGGTTCGTTGGAGCATAGTGGTGTAAAGAATCAAAATGATCTACGCGTGCAGGCGGTCAACTTTCGTGTTTTAGCCGAAGTGATCGGACCTACCCACATCGAGAAATAGCGATTTTTCCAGAAGTGAAAATATTTTGGTGCGTCGGAGCGCGTTGACTTCAAGGAATGAAATGTTCTACATCGAAGGGCGATCAACTTTATTATTGATGTTTAGGCCATCCGACCTAACCACACCAAAATATTGCCAATTTCCATTATCGGTATAATGGGGGGAGGTATTTTGGTGCGTCCAATTTGGTTCAAATGTTGATAGTGGTCTAGGTCATGTCTGGGCAAGCAACTTTCCCCCTTATAGCGAAGCTCTGCGATGCACCGTTAAAGAGCCTATAGGGTACGGAACTTTTGGCTGAAATTTTTGATCACTAATATCTCATTATCAGTGATCAAGATTTGGGTTCAGTGGCTTGGCATAGACTTCCCATAAGAAACTGTTCAAGGAAATAAAAAAAAAATTGGGGGTTAATTGGGCACTTTTTCGAGATTTACTCTTGGTGGAAACCACCCCAAAAAAACGACTATGTCCGAAAAAACGCATAAAATCGGCGATATCTCAAGTTTGGTAGGACGCAGGGACGATTCCTTTGGTACGCAAAATTGCCATCATAGGTCGGCTACACATGCCGAGTTTCATCACAATTGCCCATGGTGCTCGCGAGTGGTGCTCCAAAAACTGGGTGGAGAACAAGAAAAAAAAAAAAAGACACTATTCCAAAACCTTTTTGGGCGTTTCCCCTTAACGCGCGATAGTATTGAAACGCGCTGTGGCGCGTACGGTCTCCCGATGAGTGCGCTTCTTTTGAGCCATAACGCGCCGAAATCGGTTCAGGCAATCAAAAGTTACAGCCGATCGAAAATCCGAATTCTCGCGCGCGCAAGTCGTCACATATTAGGGTTGTACGCTGACCTGATTCAAAAACCCGCATTGAGAAGTGGTCACATATTAGGGTTGTACGCTGACGCGTACACCCTGATTAGGGTTGTACGCTGACGCGTACACCCTAATGTATACATGTTCTAGTTGAAGAGTTGTACTCGGTTGTAGGCTAAAGCGGCATGCGAAGCAAACGGCGGCTTCCTTGCGGCGGGACTTTCGACGGAAGATTTGGACGCCGCACTTTCAGTTGGACAGCCGACATCCGGACCTTGGGTCAACCTGCTTCTAGAAGATTCGAGTTGGATGTGGCACTATGAGTCCATAGGTATGCAATCGCACAGTCAAAATATATGGTGCGCCATTACCTGTATACCGTAAATCCTCCAATAGTGCCCCCGGGGCACTATTTTTTCAACCTCTCCTTACCCGGGGGCACTATTGGAGGGGGGGCACTATTGGAGGGGGGGCTTCTATTATTTCAACCTAAAAATTTTGAATGGTAATGCTAGTTTCGCTGTCAAAATTGCCGATTTTTCGGCGGTTTTGATCACTTTTGCCACATTTAATGGTTGATTTACCGTTAATAGTTGCTGAAACGTACTATTATTGGTTAGTAGTAGTGTGTATACACGTTATAAATGTACCTACCACTATATTTTTGCCCATAAAAGGCCCATGGCACAACATACCCCTTACCCCCGGGGGCACTATTGGAGGGGGGGCTCTATTATTTCAACCTTGCCGTACCCGGGGGCACTATTGGAGGGGGGGGGCACTAGTGGAGGGGGGTTGTATTGGAGGATTTACGGTATGTACATAAAATGTACGTGGACTTCAACTGCCGTCTATCACTAACAATAAATGCGTAGACACGGCGCCTCTGAAGTGGACCGCGGACTTCGGCGGGCCGCGCAACGTGTGGTCAAAATCCGAGCCGAACGGGGCTTCGACGTCCCCGTACGCGCACGCGTACACGGCCGAGACGGCCGAACCGCGCGGCAGAGACGTCGGCAGACTCAACGACGCCCCGGACTACTGGGCGGGCGGCGCTGGCACGGCACTCTGCCAGTTCGGTACGCGCCCACGGCCACGAGCCTCTGCCCTGAGCCCATGACGCCCCTCCCCCACCCCCACCCTCCCTTCAGCGGTGCGCGTATCGAGCATGTCCAAAGTGCTGGGCGGCGCCAGAATCTCCGCGCCCGTCATACGACAGGAAGCGGGCAAGACTCTGATCCGCTGTCGACTGGCCTGTCATCGCGTGCCCGCCTGCAGAGCCATGAGTCACTCGCAAGACGGTCAAATCTGCATTCTGCACGACACGTTTTTCGAAAAGTCCGACGTCGTCAGCGATCCAGCCTTCGATGTGTACACGCTCCAGTGACGGAAGCGTTCATTTCATGGTGTTTGTTGGTTGCACAGTGTTCAACGCTGTACTTGTCCATTCTAAGACCTTGTCGCGTCGTGTCCTTCTTGTTGTTGCCACTTGCCGTCGCTGGCGGCAGTAGTGCGTGATGTGTTACATGATACATCGATATGAGTATACCTAGTAGCTCATTGAATAGAGTGTCTGGCCCGATTCGCTGCTGCATTGCGAAACTGCGACGCTTGTTAATTATAACAACGCACTGCACAAGGCGGTAACGGTCACAGTGGCAATACATCAAATGGGCAGACGCGCCCAACAGGCCACAAGGCAACAACATCAACAACAACAAGGAAAGCAGTTCCATTGGTGCGAAAATCACAACTTAGACTTTTTCAACGGGTTCTGCTTACAGTCTTCACCTTGTATCCGAATGTCAACTGCTGGAAGGCCGTTCTGTGCCGCGCTTGCAGAAGCAATTTCTTCAAGTGCGTGCGCGACCTGCGTTAGACGCTCCAAATCTTCGCAGTAAAAATCGAGATTGTCAATTTTCTTCAAACAACGCATAGTGACCAACACTCCCCAAACGTTCTTCAATGTCTCAGTTGACAGGAACGCAGTTGAAAGCGCGGCGTGCTGTTCGGACGACAAGACTGTCACCCTTTTCTAAATTTCCAGGTACGGTAGGTATACCCACTAACGTAAAAATGGGGTATCACCTCACCTGGCAGTGCTCTATGAACTGCTTTTGAGTTGTGTCTCTTTGCAGACACAGAAGAACGTCAATGCCCATTCGGTATATTGTAACAAAGGACGCGATGGCTTCTGATAATATTTGGACGTCCCGGAGAGAAGACACCGAAAAGAATTCGCCAGCTTCATCGAGCATTACTACGCTCGCTGCTTGCAAGTTGAGTAACGCAATTGAAAATGACGAGTCGTGCTGACCAGGAACGGATATCAAGTCGCGCCTCAACAAGTCCTGGAGAAATCTGAAAGTCGCCCAAGCCTAAGCCAAGCCGCCAATCACGAAGCCGCATGCAACTCCGTCGCCTTCCCGCTTCTCCCCACTCTCCCACCCCTTTCAAACATCTTACGCCACTCATGGGGTGACCAACATGAACTTTCGCTTGAGCTCCGCCACGGAAGCTCCGTCGACAGCATCGATGCAAGTGGCGAGGATCGCTTCGTCGGCCAGCAGATGCAGCGCCTTGTTCGCGTAGTTCGTCCGTATGATGTTCACGATCGCTTCTTCCTCGCTGTCTCCTTGTTGCTCTCCGAACACGAACGTCGGAGGATTCAGTCTCCAGTCCGTTCTGAGAACGTTCCCATGCAGCTTCAGCAGGTAGTGCAGCTCCTCCAGCATGGACGGTCGCATGACGACGATCGAGTCGCTACGACCCAATCGGCGGACCAGATCGTACAGCTCGCGCACGCCTAACATGAGCTCGTCGGCGTCTTTGAAGTCGCGTGGGCGGCGGCCGAGAGCCATGCACACCAGCGGCCATATGGACGTGACGCCGTTCTTCTGCTGACACACTATCAATCGGTGTGCTAACTCAACGATGGCCGCCCGCTCGGCTGGGGTCACCTACAATTCGAACACGCATACGATTGAAGAGTAATCAAGAGGAAACGGCACCCAGATGTAGGAGCATGTAATGTACATACATATAGTTGCCCTACAAATTCGTCATGCCGATCAAACAATCGGTTGACCAACCAACCCCGAATGTCACGGTGGGCTCCAGCGCGTGTCCAATGCGGTCCAACTGCTTGCCTCCAAAGTAATCTCTGACAGAAATGGGTTTGCCAAATGTGACAAAACAGTCTCCAAAGTTTTCGCTCAAGATCCGGCTGGCCTTCAGCAAGCCAGTAGTGGACTCTTTGACTTTGGGGATTCCCAACAGCTCCACGGCATACAAACGCTCTTCCAAGATGCGGCTGTAGTTCATACTCACGGGGACGATTGTCATGTCATAAACCTAAACGACTTGCTCATATCGCTATACTGTCATCATAATATTCTGTCACTATCTGTGCTGACCTGCGATCGAAGGTAGGGTTCAAGAAGAGCGGTCAATAAACCGAACTTTGGAGGGATGCTTTTGCCCGTACGACTTCGAGTGCCCTCCAGGAAGAATTCCACTGGTCGATCACCTTGTCTGAATGTTGCAAGTTGCGTCATAGCCCCGGGACACCGACGCCATTAGGTGTTCAGCGCGGTTGAAGTTGCGCTTATTTGTAGTTGCAGTTCTCTACCAACATCACTGCCCGTACCTGATGTGTGTCTGTATGTATTCGGTGAAAATGGCCCAATACAGCTGATCTGATCCAAAGCTTCGTCTCATAAAGAAGGCACCGCATTTCCTCAGTAATTCTCCCACAAATTTCATGTCGAGAAAATCCATGCCAGCTGCAATTGCAGGAGGCGTCATGTCATATGCGAAGCAAATGACAGTCAGGATCAAGAAGTCCATGTACGTCTTGTGGGTTGGCATGAATACCACCGGCTGACTCGTGATAGACCGTCTAAGAGACAGCAACTTGTCTTTGTTGACAAATACACCAGAAAATAAGTGCTAAAATGGTTGTCGCAGTGCACAAATTTGGCGTGTGTATGTAGATTTTGCAACTTGTATACTCATGCAGTAATGTACGTACTGTACGACAACTTTCAGAACTTGGACGATAGGTATACAAGCCACAATACGTAACTCCTCCAATTCACTCACCCGCACAGCCTTTACGACAATATATCCAACAGATCTAATGGTGGGCATGTGAAAGTCATGTCCCATCTCGTCCAAGATGCGCTTGGCTTCCTCCGAGACCGCTTCCATCGGCTTGCCTTCCTGTTTGGAGACTTCAGCAATTGTGTGCTGCACGCGTTCCGAATCGAACACCTAAATATGCAGAATCGATTTCGCACTATCGCGAGAATGAAATAAACAGCTGTGCCCGACATCCTTCTTGATCTGCTGCGCAGTTCGAGCGTGTCCAGTGTGAGAAGGAGGAAAGTTTTTGATTCTCTTGATGAAATTCAGTTCTCCCTGACGTTCGAGCACGTGCACGAGATTTTCAAATTGCTGTCCGCGAATCTTGACGCTGGGAACGACGATGCGGTGCTTCTCGCGCTGCTGGAAGCTCCAGCCGCTCAAGTCCAACTTGCTCATCATGACTCCGCCCTACAAATTCCGGGAAACGCTAATGCATACGTTTCGCGGCCGACGACGAGTCGTGCGCGCCCAGATAACGGTCGCCGCCTCGGCTGTGTTGTCTGCACTCTTCGCGTCGGGTCCAGCAGGCGGCTCTGCGGAACCCGTCGTCGAGCGAGATAAATGGAGCCACCAACATTATGCACATAGACATTCAGACACAAACACTAACACACAGTTCCGCCACTCTTCATCACCTGATGCATGACAAGGCTCTACATGCAATACGTTGCGCATACCTACCTACTACCTACAGTGTAGCTTAGCTATACCTACCTATGTATGTGCCAGTGTATATGTGTTCATTGCGACACACAGCCAGAACCTCAGGTTGCAGTCATTAGCATATTTTCCTAATTGGCTTTGACCGTCTTACAGTATGTGAAATGGCAATTATATATCGACTGTCCCTCCCTGCACACTTTGCAAACAACTTTCGTTTCAGTAACAGTTTCGCCAGGCTGCATACGTGCGAATTTTGCAGTCGATGCGATGAATTTCAATCGTCTTCGTTCTCATCAATTCCTATCAATTCGCGTGACTCATTTCTGCCCAGTTTACCGTAAATCCTCCAATAGTGCCCCCGGGGCACTATTTTTTCAACCTCTCCATACCCGGGGGCAGTATTGGAGGGGGGGGGGGCACTATTGGAGGGGGGCTTCGATTATTTCAACCTAAAAATTTTGAATGGTAATGCTAGTTTCGCTGTCAAGATTGCCGATTTTTCGGCGATTTTGATCACTTTTGCCACATTTAATGGTTGATTTACCGTTAATAGTTGCTGAAACGTACTATTATTGGTTAGTAGTAGTGTGTATACACGATATAAATGTACCTACCACTATACTTTTGCCCATAAAAGGCCCATGGCACAACATACCCCTTACCCCCGGGGGCACTATTGGAGGGGGGGCACTATTGGAGGGGGGGGGGGGGTTGTATTGGAGGATTTACGGTATATTCTTCTTCCACAGCCAGGCGCACATCTGCGCAGCATTAGAAAAACGTCCGGCAGAACGAGTGCAGCTCCCTGCAGCAGCTCGAAACGACGTGAGTCACTCCCAACAGGAAGCGGCAGATCTGAAAGCACCGACTGCTGCGTGCACCAGCTCTACGCCAGGAGCCGACCCACTCCTGGCTTCGTGTTGTCCTCTGGCAGGGCGCGCCGCTTGGCGAAGCTCCGAACCGCCTCGCGCGTCTTCTTGCCCCAGCCGGAGCAGACAGCCCGGTCGGGCCGACCGGCCTCGCAGATGGGCACGGCGCATCGCCTGCCCACGAAAGCCGCGTCGCAATGGCACTCGAACGAGCCTTGCGCGCCTAGCGCCTCGCACGCGCCGTGGCCGTTGCAGGGATCCGGAGTGCACGCGTCGCTCACGGAAACCGCTGCCGCTGCGGTCGCGCAATTGACTACCGTGTGTAAATTCGGCAGGATTCGTGCGGTGTGGGCTCACTCACGGGAGTCGCACGTGTTTCCCGTGAATCCAGGCTCGCAGCTGCACTCGAAACCCGCAGCTCCTTCGCTCGTCCGACACACGCCGTCGTTTTGACACGGATTTGACTGGCACTCGTCTAAACGTTCCTGCACGTTTATTGGCAAACGACAACGCTGCTTTGTGTATTTCGGCGGACCTTGGACCGATCTTTCTTGATACAGCCGAAGAGAGCACTCACGGCGGTGAACGCAGTTGCAGGGCTGCTCAAAATCGCCTGCTGGCGCAGTGTCTTTCGTCTGCTCGCTGAGCTTGCACGACTTCCGCTTTGAATTGTACCGAATAGACTTGCAGGGCGGAGTGGACGAGTCGCACTCGCTGCGACACTTTTCAAGCGAGTCGGTATCGATCTTTTTGAAGTAGTGATCCTTTTGCAGGCACGCGCTCAGTGCCAATGACCAAGGGACTGCAAGAACGCAGTTGAACTGTTGGTCGACTTCTCTGGCCTTAGTTACTGATGCCAAAGAAACACTTTAATGGCTCTGCCGCTTGAGCAACGGGTTCAACATCAACTTACCTAATGCAAAAAGGTTAAAATGTAAAATTCAATAAATTCTTGCAGAAGGCCTATTTGCTGGCACGTCCATTGAGATTGTAGACCTTCGTAACTTCGCAGTTGCATTGGATGTACAGTTGCATCCTATCACTGTTGATTTACTTCAAAATCGTGGGTATTCTGTGAGAGAAAAATGTCGCGTTGCGTCCGCCTGCCGAGATCGTCGTGCAGTCAATAGGCATGCGCCGCTGACACTTACGCAGAGTTGGCACATCCGAGGTGTCTTGAAAGATCCATTTCGAGTCCCGTGCGCACGGAGACGAAAAGGTGCCCGCTGAAGAAAGTGGAGGTCCCCACTGATGTGAGCACCTTTTTTTCAGACGACACGGCTTACTCGTCTTTCCGACCGTTTCTCGCGTGTAGGCGTAGAGCGTGCAGAGCTCCGCTGCGAAGTCGATGGCCTTGCAGGCGGGCTCGGCTGCGCAGGCCTCCCGGCACGACTCGAGGCTCTGCTTGGCCGCCCTCTTGCCACCGTCCTTCTTGCCGCCACGACGACTCTTTTCGCCGTCCCCTAATCGCTTCAAGCTGCTCACCTGAACGCACGTGGCGCACAGCTCTGTTGGCTCGTTCTGAGGCAAGACAAGACAAGTTGGCTCTTGCCTACCTTATATGTAAATAAGCACTTAGGTAATAAATTTCGCTTTGCAACGAATATCGCGTGACCGTTGGTTACGGTCAACGCGAATGCACCAACATTTTCAAAGCAGCCGCTGACAGCGGTCATCCAGTTGAGGTTTCTGGTGGCTGCCGGAGTCTGGCCAGGCTTTCTCGCGAACGCTGGCTTGGAGGCGCCGTAGAACGCGTATTCACTAACTAGGATCAGCGAGACGACGTGCCAATGTCGTCCGTGGGCTTTCATGTCGAACTGTGTGGGTGGCAGTGAGTGAGTCGCCTCGAAGACGGACGCGGGACCGAGATCGCGCGTCAGCGCGATCCTTTGCTTTCGCTCGACATATCCGTCGCCTAGTGAGCGGTCACGCTCTACGCAGCAGGCGGAAACGAGTTCGGCTTTCGCACAGTCTCAGGATCACGCGACACCGCTCTCGTAAGTTGCCCGCCCTGTATGTACTTAGCTACTCTAAATACACATATACCTAGGATACCTAGTAGTACATACGTTTGTTTATTCATCTCATCTATACGCACGGTGTACGGCAATACATGGCAAAATCTCTTGCTGTTGTACGCTCGACCGTGCGGAATAAGAAGCGTGGTGCCTCGGTCTCGGAATGCGAGTAAGCGCGGCGTCTCTTTAGGCGTGCTGCGCGCTCGTGGCCGCGACGTTGCTTCGCGCAGCGGCAGAAGGACGCGCTGCCGTCTTGCGGCGACGGGGCAGGCGGAGGAGCAGCTGCCGCATGGCGCGTTGGACGGGCGAGCTGAGCGCGGCCACGGCGAACGGGTTGGCCAAGCAGAGCAGGTCCATGGTCGCGTAGTAGAAGGCGACGACGCTGTCGAAGTCCGAGCTTAGCATCAGCACGGCCGTCGTGTACGCCATGCCTGCGGCCTGGGCAGGAGAGACTGCGGTAGTCTAGCATACACATTACACAAGTCGGGTTAACCCCACCACCCAAGACTGTCTGAGTCTCACAGAATTCAACGTGTGCCGACCGTAAAGCCTCAGCGGACGCTAACCGTTTCGGATACTCTCTGACAAGAGCGCTTATAATGTGATTACATTACATTGCATTGCATATGTAGGAGGCGTGGAAAGGACTTACGACTTGGTGAAAACTGGTTACGAGATGCTTGTTGGACCTGTAGGAAGACGTGACCTGACGAGTCCCGAGACGGCCAGCTTGATCTCAACCCACTGCAGCTGCGAGTATTCGGAACGGCAGGCGACTTGGACGACCATTGCCGAGTAGCAACCGACCATCAGCAGGCAGGAGGCGACGTAGAAGACCGACTGAAGAAAGAACCGCGAGACAGCTGTTCGTGTTGCACCAAAGCAATGCCAACGACGACAAAAAGAAGCAGTTTGCCGTCAAAAGGCGTCGACGGTGAAGAACGTACGTATGTACTTACGATTCCTGCAAAAATGTTCGCGGCGTAAGGATCGTTGAAGTGTATGTAGACGACGCTGGAGTTGGGCACGAGCCGTTCGAAGGACATGTCGACGAAGGGTCCGTAGCAGGCGTACGTGAGGAAGCAGGGCACGCCCCACTGCAGCCACAGCATCCACTTCAGAGTCGAGCCGCTCCACCACTGAACAACGCCGTCAACGATTGTCGTCCTCGAGTGTTCGCTGTTTCTTGATCGAGTGGTACAATTGTAGGTGGGGAAGGAGGAGTGTGGGGCAAATAAGCTGCAATGCCCACAAGTAATTAGTAGGTTTTGAGCGTTTAATTTACGGATAACTCATAATTAGATCAATCGATTCAATGCGAAGGCGCACCTCTTCGTGTCTGGCAGGGTAGAGAATGGCGGTGTATCGGTTGACGGAGATCATGGTGACTCCGAGAACTTGCGTCACGCCTTGCTGGACAGCGAGTAGCATGGAGAGTCGCGCCGCCCACTGAAACAACAGTTGTTCTCTCGTTTGGCAACTGCAATGCTGTGTTGCAGCACTAGCTTTGGCAACACAAGGCGGCAACAAATGCACAAATAGACACCCAGCCCTTCCAAGAATCTTCAGAGAAAATGAATAATGAATATCGTGGAATTTACACGTGTGTGAGTGAGTGCATGCGTTTCCGAGTGCGAACTCGGGCAGTTACGGGATCGAGGGCGGAGTAGAAGTGGAAGAGGAGGCCGAGAATGCGGGGCCTGGAGAGCGCCCACTGCTGGAAGGCGGCCTCGAGGTCGGCCAGACCGCAGGAGAGGCAGAGCGAGAAGAAGGAGGCGCGCAGGCGCTCGTCCGCCGCCCTGCCGTGCCAGACGCTCACCAGGAAGAGGCAGTAGAAGGGCACGCCCACGCAGTAGACGCACGCCGAGACCAGCTGCTGCACGCAGAACGCGCCGCAGGCGGCCATCGCTGGAGTCAAGTTCTGCTCAATTTAGATATTCTGCGATCGTTACATCTATATCTGCCTCAAATAGATGTCCAGAATAGAGAAAATTCTTGCTCGATATTTTTTCCTCGCAACGCACACTGTTGACTTTGCAGTGGGCTGAACCGAGTGAGCTTCGGATTCCGTGTTGAGCGAGTGACTGTCGTGTCGTGTTGACGAGTGTTTTCAACATGACGATGTTGCGTGTCTGAGAGGACGAGTTCGAAAGTGCGATCTGAGAACACGAGCAGCCAATGGCGCGTGAGCCAGTGCACGTGCACTTACACGACTGTCATGCGGTGATCTCGCTCCGTCTCGCTCAGCAGCTATACTTAACCAAAGCAGCTTTTCAATCATTGCCGAGACTGCTCCAGACATGCAAACGTTGCACCTCCGTCGTACGGCGCTTTCACACTTCCGCTTTCAGAAAGTACACCGAAATTGGTGGACGAACATAAAAGTGACAGTAAGAGGCACCCCAAATTAGGCAAACCTCTCCTGGGTAAACCTGACCACTCCATACTCTCGACGATCGATCCCAACAAGGGCTGGAGAGGTGCCGCACTCGCAACCCCCCCCCCCACACCTCTCCCCATGTGGCGAGGCTTTGAGTCGCGCTTGGTATTTTTTGCAATCGCGTCCAGTCGAAGGGCGGTTTTGAACGCACGCGTTGCACAAACGGAAACTTGTCAAATGTAGGCTTACTGCGTTGACTATGGAGTGAGGTGTACACGAATGCTGTCGCCGTCTCTCCACACAATTCTGGCAAAAAAACAAATCGAGAAACACATTATGCGTCGATGGCGCGCGTACACATTTGCGAGCCCCCTACAAAGATGCTGCTCAATCGGGCGCACGCCGTCTGCGAGGGTCTATAACCGTGGGACACGGACACGGCAGCGCCATAAACAAGGGGGCTGCACTATCGTAGCGTTCATAGTTGCGTTTTTCTTACTGCTTACTTTCTTACTTCAATTCTGAACTGCATCCGTTGCGAAAAGGTCCATGGTTATAAATAGGGGCCGGACATTTGCATGTCCGTGTCCTTGTCTGAGTCCCACGGTTATAAATCGGCCTGCGCCCGTGCCACCATTCACAGCAAATGCTGACAAGTTTGGGAGGGGGGGGGGGAGGGGGCACTGCTACGGGACGGGGGTTGGGGGGTCTAGCAATTCGTCTCCCGTAGTACGCAGCCTGGCGGTTCAAGAGATTTTCTGGGTGGCGAGCTTCTTCGCGAGCCGCTCCTCTTCGACGCGACACGCGACGGCCGCCACGAGAGCCGCGCCTCGGCCGCTGCCGTCCTCCGACAACAGGAGCTTGTACTGAAAGAATAACTTCTCAGACGCGTACGTCTATGCCGTCAACCTTCGTTCGAATACAATATTAAGAGTGCCTCCTTTCCCAATAGTGCATTGGGGGCAAACAAGAAGCAGCTTATGGATTGCTCCGTACATGGGTAAAAAGATAACAACCAATTCTATGATCTATACCCAGCTACACTGTAGTGTTGGCAAGTGCAACTACTACACTACAGTGATCCCAAATATGATAAACGGAAATGACACGCGAGTCAAGTTCGCCTTTAAATCGGACAATATTAGTGCCTAGTGACGGACACCACTTACATTCAGGTCTTGACTAATCAAGGTGTCGATCTTTTCGTCTAATTGAGTGCCGAATGAGGGGTGGAAGCGGTAGACGGAGCCGTCGACCGCGACGGTGACCATCGGCTTTTGCAGTCGGTTGAGCAGCGTGGCTGTAAGCGGCGGACACGGCTGTAGTCGTCGAAATCCAGTTCAAGAATCAAGACGCCAGGCTCACCGATGGCGGCGGCGCAGAGGTGCGCAGCGCGCGAGCTGACGAGGGAGCAGACGGAGGCGACGTTGGCGCAGTCGGCCATGGACACCTGCTCGAGGCCCAGGTCCTCCAGGATGTTGAAGGTCGTCGAGAACGTTCGGTCCTCTTCCAGCAGGTCCCTGCAACAACAACTGCCACTGTCGCCTCAGCAGGACAACACTCCCCAAAGCACTGATCAGCAGAGCGCACGAGTCGCTACAACTGGAAGTGGCCTGAGCAACGCGGTCAGAAACGCACTTTTCAATTTCAGACACGAATTTCGTTCCAAATCGATGTTCTGTGTAGAGGTCGTCGGTTCCAACGCCGTTAAAGATTAGGCCAGCGTCGCAGAGCTTCACCAGCACCAGACGCACCATTTCGCCCATGTACATGCCGCTAATCATCTTTTCGAACCTAATGAGTGGCGTCACCGTCACAGCACACAGATACAAGGTACGCTACCAAAGCAGAATCTCACAGTTGTTTTCCGGCATTGACGGAACGGCGGTCGACTTCGTCGTCAAACTCGGTACGCAAAAAGGTCAGGCAGCCATCGTTACCAAAAGCGCCCCATTCGGTGTTGATAATCATCTGAAATCAGTGACTGAGTATGGTGCGACTACAAAACAATCGCACAAGTGACCACCAACGTAACCGGTCGTTTCCCCCCTACCAGTTCCCCCCCGGACGTTTCCCCCCTGCTGTTTGCCCCCCGGTCGTTTCCCCCCTGCCAATTTTTTTTTTAATATAGGCAGATGGTGCTGCTAAACGACAACGTCGTTGTTGTCTGTCACACACAAAAAGAAAGTAATGGGACCCTCGTTCCTGCTGCTTGCGCCCGAGCTCAATCAAATCGTCAAAAGAGTCAACTCAAACAGCGCAAAATGTGCGACTGATCGCCTGCTGCTGAGGATGCTAGGTATATGACTAGAGCGTGTAAAATAAAGGTGTGACTGTTTCAATTGCGTGTTCATCAATAAAAAGTTTGATTGATCAAAAGTGACATAAAGCATATTATCACTGGTCGCTTGGAAAGAGTGGACGACAGCAGCTCCGCTATCAGTCCCTCCCAAACGGCGGGCGGGTGCAACTTGGCGAACGAATGCCCAGGAGTCAACGCGTTATAAAACGCACGGTTCCAAACTCCAAAGTCTGTTTCTTTCTTTAGGACCAACAGCGGCGTGCCGCGTTCCATGTCATTTGTGTCGTTTATGCATACCGCCTTGAAGAAAAATTGTTGAGTACAATAGAAAGATTAGTAATAAAAATAGATGTCTGGGGGGGAAACGACCGGGGGGCAAATGGCAGGGGGGAAACGTCCGGGGGGGAAACGGCAGGGGGAAACGACCTGTAGCCGACCACCAAATCCACAAGGTTTTAGTTGAACACTCACCTCGTCAGGCATGTGGTCTTCCTCAGGGTGCACGCTTCCCTCCAGCTTTGGAATTCTGCTCAGCTTCTCCATGTAGCAGGCGTTGGTTCCAGTACCTGTGCAACAGGTGAACTGTTCACCCGCCCCGCTTTCGCACAAGATCATGTCAAGTCCAGTGTCTTACCAACTATCACTCCGATTTCGCACTGGTTGTCCAGAAACGCGCAGGCCATTAGGGTGCCCACCGTGTCGTTCAGCAGCGCCACGACATCGATTGAGACGTCCTAGAAAGGAATTGACGTGTCGTGTTCTGTCGGGAGTTGCTTTGTTACTTGGCAGTGACAGAAAGCCAGTACAAAGTTGATGCCAGTCACTACGGACGCACCCCTCGTTTCCTGATGGCCTTGGCAAGCAGCTGGACGATGTCCTCGCCTTCTACTCCGCTGGCCGTGAAGCCTTTGGTCCACTCGACCAGCCTCCCGTTGATGAGGCCGTGCTGTTCGCATGGAAAGGAGAACGTGAAGCCGAGCGGCAGCGCCTGCCCCTTGAGACCCTGATCCTCCATGAACTCAGCTAGGCACTTGGCGATGTGATCGAACAGCTGAAAACACACACGCGCGCATGTGCGGGCATTCAACGGGCAACGTATGCATGTACCTGCTCCCCAGTCCCGGTCATGATGTACTGGGGCACGCGAAAGATTTTGCTCTCGAAGATCGTGTCGCCGCCGCTGATGCGGATGAGGAGCACGCGGAAGTTGGTGCCGCCCAGGTCCAGCGCCAGGAAGTTGCCCTCCTCCCTGCCGTTGGGCACGGAACGCACGTACGTCGGCAGCATCTTCAGCGTCGAGCTCTGCCCTGGACCAGAGGCAATCGCGCTGCTCGCAAAGCGGCACCGCACCGCACGACGCGCCGAGACACTCACAGTCCTTGCCGAGTCCGTGATCCATGCGCTCTTCCAGCAGCCTCATCACCTCTCGCAGCTGCTCGTTCGTCAGCTTCAGTGGGGCGCATATCTCGTGGATCTGAATGGATGGGACGCTCAGCGAGAGTCAACTGACGCACACAACGTGACTGCAGATAATAAAGGTGAAAGACGACTGAAGCGGGTAAGAATCGCTGTTCAGTGGTTCTCTTTGGACACCTTCTGCGTCGCTTCGCTGTCCTGCTTGGTGCGACGCTCGACCTCACCAAGGTAGAGCAGCTTGTCTATGGAGTGGACCATGGCGAATTCACAGGCGCGCGTATGTGTCCCAGTTACCAGACGTGACAGCGCGGCGGAACCAAACTACATAGACCCGGGCCGGGTCGAGCGTTGTTGGCTTTGCGCGGTTGGAGAGGCGCTGTCCGCCAATCGTCTGCCACTCGCTCGCTCGCTCGCCAACGACGACGAAGGAATAACGTGGGCTGGGCTGGGAGGCGCGCCGCCGCTTTGTGGGTCTCTCTTCCAACGGCCTGCGCGTATGCGACTGAATGAGAGGCGGGGGGGGGGGGGGGGGGGGAAGGCAGCGGCCGCGGCGGCGGTTGAACCGTTCACCTTGGGCGCTAGCGCTACCCGCCCCGCGGTCGGTCAGACCGAGAGACTGACAAGTGTTTGCCTGCGCCGCTGACGGCATTGGAAAACTTTACTTGACGCGCCGCGTCGTAGGGGGAACGACCGGCCAATCAGAACCTTCGCGCGCGCTCGCTGATTGGAAGACACACTTCGATTGTCGTTTCATTCGTCGCTCTACGCTGACTCGCTCAGCGAGATGTCGCAACGCGTAGCGTAGTCTCATCGCATTGGCCACTCATCATTGGCACTCCTGCGTGGACGTGAATCACGCTGTCCATTCATGCGGAGCGTACTCTCTGACGTGAACTTGGCACAAATTGCAAACATTTGCTGTGATGACGTCTGCCATGAGTAAGGAATCAAATCGATTGTACCATTCGTTCGCGGTCCGTCTATACGGCAGTACGTTTACGTAGCAGCGAAAGTTGAGCGTTTATACCTGATCATGGCGCTCCAAGTCGCGGCTGTTCTGCGTGATCATACGCCGCAAACGATGGTAGTGGCGAGGCTAGACTCGGGTTCAACTGCTCGATGCAGGTCATCATATTCAGGGTACAAAACGGTGGCTACACAATCTGAGCGCAATTGCCAAGCTAAGAAGCTAGAAGCAGACTGTAAGGTAAAGAGTTGAACCCGGGTCGAGCACTTCAAACGAGTCAGATTTTTCGAACGACATTTTCTTAGGTTTCGACTTCAACCGCTTTCTTCGTTGGGCTTTTTGCTTAGTAGGCGGCAGAGACTAAGGTTTAGGTATTGGGAGCGCGGCGCTAAAAGCGTGCGATTTCTGAAGGATCTCAGCAGTGTTTGCCCCTCTCTTTATATTTCGCGCCAAACAGGTCCCGTTCGCAACTAGCTGCGCGACACTCAGCAGAGGCGAGGCCGCGTCAGCTGCCCAACCGCAGCTCACGTGGCCGCTCTCTGACGCTCGTCAATCGTCATCCGAGAACAATGTGGAGGAAAGAACAGCGTGACTGAGGTGCGCGACTCGCGAGCCAATCAGGATTCGTTCAAAGGTAAAGTCAGATATTTTGGCGCGCAAACGCGCAAGCAAACTCGAGCCACAGTTGAGAGATACCTACGCGTGCCAAATCACCATCAAGCGAAGATAATGAGGATCCGTACCTGTTTGAGGTGCTGCTCGTCCTGTTGCAGGCCCTCGACGGTGATCGTCTCGTGATGGGGCTCGCCGCCGTGGTAGTGCTCGCTCCTCAGCGGCATAACTCGCCCGTCAATTCCTTGCCGTCTCTCCTCGCCTTCGAAACCAAAACAACACGACTGCGCCGAGTGCCGTTGTCGGTCGACAGCAGGCAGCTCCCGCCCGCCCAAGAGACGACTCACACAGGTAGGCTGGCTGGCTGGCTGCCGACGCTAGCGTCCGCCACGCGCGTCCGCCGAACCCACGTGGCGCGACGACTAAGCGGCGTCGAACGGCTGCCAACCAAATTCCCAGTGCTTCCGATGATCGGTCGGCTATCAAGTGCGGCCACTTCAGTCACGACAGAGAGTGTTTGACAAGACTTGGAACAGAGTGGACGAGCCGAATCGAAAGGGGTTAAGCGCCGACGCCAGACACGCGAGACGACGAGAGGGAATGCTAATCGATCGCGCAAAAGCACGTGGTTGTCGGCTAGCCGGCTGGCCGGCTGGCGACGAGACAAACGACGACGAGCGCGCCAAATGTCGCTACCCCCCGCTGGGCTGCGGCTAGTGGGAAATATCGGCTTTAGCCAGCTTTGAAGCCGGCGACGACGCCACTCTCCCCACCCTCTCGATCCGCCCTCGCCACCCTTCCCGTCCTCCACTGATGCAGACACGAGAAGCGGCACACCTATGCAGCTAAAATGCCGAAGCGGCACACTGACTGACTGACACATACAAAAAGGCGGATGCACGTTACGCATGGTCAGCAGACGCAGACGGCCGCTGGCGAACGCGTAAAGCGGTCGACCCGCTTGTAAAGCTCGTCTCGTCAAGCTAATGGAGTCGAACTGGCATGCGTCATGCTTCAGAGCACGCGAATCGAACGATCGGCCGAATTACTGCTGCAGACTCGTGCGGGCCAACTGTCTGGTCAGCTTCTCCTGCTCGACGCGACAGGCGACGGCGGCGACGAGCGCCGCCCCTCTGCCGCTGCCGTCCTCCGACAACAGCAGCTGATACTGAACGGTCGAATCTGGTGTGACGATTATGTGCAAGCAAGCGGAATGCGAATAGTCGCGGGTCACGGACGTCGAGGTGATTGTCGATAAGTTGGTCAATCTTGCCGTCCATCAGCTCCTTGAAGGACGGATGAAAGCGGTAGACGGAGCCGTCGACGCCCACCGACACGAACTGCTTGTTCACGCGATTGATGAGCGCAGCTGAACGAAGCGGTGCCCCGTCTCGGCTCGATACATCTCATCCCTGCCGCGCAGCTATACATATTCTCCCCCCCCCCCATGCCTGCAACTGGAGGGGTTTGGTGGGAGGGTTCCCTCTTTCCAGGTTCTGGGTTTGATCCTCACCCACACCCTCCCCAACCCTCCCTTAGGCTTTTGTGGAACCCCCACCCACTTAACCCACCCTCACAGAATTTCTGGAAACTTTCTCCTACCAACTTTAATGGAAAATAAATGTGCCTTGTACAGTGTTGTTGAAGCAACATCGACCACAATTTCGTTGTTTACAGTGTAACTTGACTAAAAAGACCTATTTCAGGGTCTTTACATTTTTTTGTACCAAAAATCGACAAAAGGCACCTATTTTTTCTCCCCAGACGCCTACTATGTACAGTTTTAAACACAGACCCCGGTTCTTCCCCAGACCGCCGGTTACAGGTATGTATGCTCCCCCCCCCCCCGCCCGTGTACCGATTGCGGCGGCGCAGAGGTGGGCGGCGCGCGTGCTGACGAGCGAGCAGACGTAGGCGACGTTGGCGCAGTCGGCCATCGAGACGTAGTCGAGGCCCAGGTCCTCTAGGATGTTGAAGGTCGTGTTGAATGTCACGTCCTCATCCAGCAAGTCCCTGAAGCAGCAAACGATGCCAAAAAGCCTGAATGGGTGAAATGAGGCACGTGGGTCGCTCACTTCTCCACTTCCGAAACATATTTCGTTCCAAAGCGGTACTGGGTCTGCAGCTCCTCAGACGGACAACCATTGAACAGCAGGTTCGCACTGCAAAGCTTCACCAAGACGTGACGCACAATCTCTCCAATGTACATGCCGCTAACCATTTTTTCAAAGCTGAATGCGGAATAAGATTTGAATGAGATGGTGCTGTGGTGCACTTTCAAATTTATTGTCACAATACAGTCCATTCCCACGTTCTTGTGAAGTTACTATCGTTCAGGTCCTACCGTTTCCACGTCTCTTGCTCGTTTTACGGATGTATAGTTATGCATGCAAGATTATAAAAGCGGGCTTTTACTTGTTAGCCTGTTAAAATGTTGTTGCACCGCTACAGATTGATGTCCTCACGTTTGTTTGCCAGGATTCACGGAATTCTCATCTACTAATGCGTCGAACTCGGTCCTCAAGTAATTCAGCCTTCCATCGATGCCAAACGCTCCCCATTCTGTGTTGATAATCATCTGAATAGGCGAAAAAAAATCAGTTTTATGCTTAAAAAAATATGCCAGGCAAAAGTGTACCCCGTCAGTCGGTGAATCACCCTCCACTTCCTGCCCATCTAATTTTTCACAGTTCTGCACTTTCTCCAAGTAGCAAGCGTTTGTTCCAGTTCCTGAAAGCACATTGCAGATCACATAACAGATTGCAGTATTCGCAATTCATTGATTGAAAGCCACCGACCAACAATTACTCCGATAGCGCAAGTGTTGTCGCGGAAAGCACAGGCCATCAGAGTGCCAACAGTGTCGTTGAGCAGCGCTACAACTGAGATGTCAATGTCCTGAAGGGTAGAATGTAGCGCATGTAACGTTAGGCTGATTCACAATTAACGGTCTTCCCATCGGTCTCGGTCTCGGTCTCGGTCTCGGTCTTCGCATCGGTCTCGGTCTCGGTCTCGGACTTTTTGACCCATGCCAAATTGACGACGCGTTGCCTCCGGTCTTTCAATGATCTTCGGTTAAATGCGCGCCTGTCAGCGTATTAAAGAGCGTACTGTGGCCCTTGTTTTCGACCTGTTTCATTTTTTACGCGACTTCCGTAGAAAACAAAAAAAGCACACGCAGTAGACGATGGGAGCGCACTACCACCAGACAAACAGACAGACATTGTGCGGCAGACGCAGATCGCCGCCAGCGCTTCTGGCCGCCGCCAGGGGCGCGGACGCCGCTACAGGAGCTGTCGTCAGCGCCGCCGTCGACACCGTTGCCGCTGCTGCCGACGCTTTCGCTGACGCTGCCGCTTTTGCCGACGCTTACAGAAAAATGCAGGACAATGCCGTCGAGCCCGTCCACCTTGACGTATGCAATGGCGGCGCAGATTTTCCCGCCGCCGTGTCTTTAGAGACGTGCAGCCATGCCGCCGCCGTTTTTTTTTGGATTTTTGGTATAAGAGCAGTCGTCAATTATCCAATTATCCAAGGAGACGGCGCCGCCTCCACCTGTTGAATACGACGCATCGTAAACTCTTCCTTGTTTTCAATTTCGGCTAATTTCCTAGTCGCTTTGCGCTTACGCGAATACCGACAATTTCTTTGAGGGTGACGGCTATAGTAAAGCGTGACTACGGTAGCGCGCGCGTTCAACACGAGTTCAATGAAGACCGATGAAGACCGGAGCAAATGTTCAAAGTTCCCAACATCGTCGGTCTCGGTCTCGGTCTCGGTCTTCGCATCGGTCTTCGCTGTTTGGCATGGGAAGACCGAGACCGAGACCGAGACCGATGGGAAGACCGTTAATTGTGAATCAGCCTTTACGGCATACAACATGATTGCCCTCACATCTCGTTTGTCGATCGCCTTGTGCAAGAGCTCAACAATGTCCTGGCCTGCGACGCCGCTGGCGGTGAACCCTTTTGTCCACTCGACCAATTTGCCACTAATCAATCCGTTCTGCTCGCAAGGAAATGAGAACGTGAAGCCCAACGGTAGCTTCTTGCCGGATTCTATTCCAGAGTCCTCGACAAACTCCGCGAGACACTTGGCGATGTGGTCGAATAGCTGAACCGCTGCGCCACGGCGCTTCCGCGCGCGCTACGCCTCACGCTGCCCCTGTGACACACGACGCACCGCTTCTCCGGTTCCGGTCATGATGTAGCCTGGGATTCTGAAGATTCTCCCGTCCAGCTTTGACTCTCCATTGTAGATTCTCACTAGAAGGACGCGAAAGTTGGTGCCGCCCAGGTCCAGCGCGAGAAAGTCGCCTTCCTCTGTGCCGTTGGGAACGGAACGCACGTAGGTGGGCAGCATTCGGACGGGCGAGCACTGCCCTGAAGCCAATTCAAGTCCAATGTATTTCAACAGCTGCGCCCGCCTCTCTTTTAGGCAGACTGCTGCGGGAAGTGAATCGAGGATTTGAACGCGGCAAGCGTGCTGAGTTTCGGCTTGATTGCCGACTCTTGCGGCGAGTTCGAAAGTTTTAGCACAAGTCCGACTCAAAGGCGCACACTGCGTACACTTGCGGCTGAGTCCCAGACTCATGTCGTCTTCGAGGAGGCTCATCATCTCCTTCAGCTGGTCGTCGGACACGAGAAGCGGCTGCACAATCTCGTGGATCTGAAGGAGCGCTCGAGGGGAATAGGGTGCATGGGCTTGGTGACAGTCGACGGACGATGCTCCAAACCCGTCTCTGGTGCTCGCTGTCGGCCTTGCCCCGTCGCTCGATCTCCGAGAGGTAGGCTTGCGTGTCAAAGTGCGCCATAACTCAGCCACCGCCGTCTTCTCGCTTCCAATGCAAAAAAAGGTCGACGCACTGCGAGCCGACCGAACGAACTGGGTAGGCGCTCGGTCGGTGCGCGCAGCATGCAGGCCTGTGTAGTGTCTATACGCCAGTGCAGGACGCGTGTTTGCCTAGACGGAGCAGCCACTAGCGGATCCAAAGGGGGGGGGGGGGGGGGGGCGCCCCCGTGCCCCCACCTGTCGTGGTCGGCAAAGGGGGGCAGCGGGGGCAGGCGCTGCGGGAAGAGAAGGGGCTGAGGGGAGGCGTTGGGGGCAGAGAACGTCGCGGGGGCAGGGCAGGCAAAGGGGGCAGAAGGGGCCCAGACGAGAGGGAAGAGGGACGAATCGGACTAATATTTGCCAATTTCCCATAGATTTACACACTCATAACCGGAAAATGTTGGCCTGCGGCGCTGTAGTGTATGGACGACTGCGTTTGGACTAAGGTTTTGACTCTATATTTTGGTTCAGCTCGCCCATCCAAAGTAGAGATGCACGTAAGGCACGTAAAGGGGGCAAGGGATGCAAGCTGACCTAATGTGACTGTTTCGCCCAATAACATAATGCTCAGATGTAGGTTGAAAAACCAAAATTTTCGGCGCGCGCTTTTGTGCATACTTTTTGGCCACAACTCATGCTAAATTCCTTGAAATTCTAAGAAATGAGGCAGTTAACATTGAAAATTTTCGTCTGCGGCGCGATTTCGAAAAATTTGAACAAAATGTCTCACGTATTCTACTAAAAACAACCTAAAGAACCGCAAAAATGCAAAACGTGTGTAGCGTCACTGCCTGTTGTAAGTGTTGAAAAATATGCGAAAAGTGGGCTCTGGCGCCAAACGCGCGAAATATAGCTCTCCAATTGAAATTTAAGCCAAAAAAAATTTTGAGCTTGCCCCCCCCTGTCAGAAAATCCTGGATCCGCCAGTGGGAGCAGCCCCGCTTGCTCGCTAGGCTAGGGACGCTGTCGCGGTGCAGAGCCGCTGCAGAGCATCGCAGCACTCTGTGGTGGGACGCGTCTAGCGACCAGTCGCTCACACGTTGCCCTTCATTACCCAGATACACATGGTTAGGTGTGCATGCACTCTCGTGGTACATGTACATGTATCTGCACGTAGCTGCAATGCTGCATTCACCGCGGTGACTAATGTGACTAATGCACGACTAACAGTTCGCATTTGTCAAACACACGACATCTAATGAATGTTGTTCGTCTACAGCGTCAGGTCTACTTACGTTGCAATAAACCGCGCACAGTGCACACAGGATCATCTGCTGTTTACAACGGAGACGGCGTGTAAACGCAGGTGTATGTAGATGCACGTTAGTGCCATAAGACGCTTATTGGCATGCGCCGAAGCGCAAACAAGACAGGCTTGTGCGTTACGTCCGCTTAGGTGTCAATGATCATGTGCTCGCAGATAGACAGTTAGCGACGATAATACCGGTATACCTTCCAGTTCCAGCAAGTGTTACACTGCAACTAAGAGACTCTAAAAGGCTCTAAGACGCAGAAAGGACCCTAGGTACGCATAACACATACTGGTATAGCTACATGATGCATGGAATTGTATGTACCTACATATATCTGCAGAGGTTTGTGGCGGCACGCACGCATGCTGCAATCGAAAAGAGAATTGCAGCACTGGATTTTTTGAGTCAGTTCCGCGCAGTCTGTTTTTCTCGCTGAATTCTGCAGGCGACCGCCGCCACCAGCGCTGCGCCTCTTCCGCTGCCATCCTCAGACAGCATTAATTGGAACTGAACCAGCAGTGCCAGTGCACCACAAGCACGAGCTACTCACAATTGCGCCACAAACACCCATTGCCATACGTCTAGTCCAGGTCGCAACAGCTGCCTGATTTTCCTGTCGAGGAGCTGCTTGAAGAACGGGTGGAATCGATAGACGGATCCGTCGACGCCGACCGTCACGAACGACTTGTTCATCCGATTCAGAATGACAGCTGCGCACGAGTGTTTGGATCCGGGCGTCGGGGTTTTACGATGGCTCTGGGACGACGACGAACCGAGCGCGGCGGCGCAGACGTGCGCGGAGCGTGAGCTGACGAGGGAGCAGACGAAGGCGACGAGGGCGCACTCGTCGGTCGAGACGTGCACGAGTCCCAGATCGTTGAGGATCGTCATCGTCTGCGCGTAGCTCTCCTCCTCGTCCAGCACGTCCCTGCACAGACCCCACACGCAACGACAGCCCGCGTCGAGGTCACACGCACGAAACCTAACTGTGTGGGTGGCTCACTTTTCAATCTCCGACAAGTGCTTCGCTCCGATTGTGTGCTCCTCGAAGAGCAGCTGAGAACCAACGCCGTTGAACAGCAGCTTTTCTTCGCATAATTTCACCAAGACCAAACGAACCAACTCGCCGAGATACATGCCGCTCACCATCTTTTCGAAGCTGAAACGCAAACTTAGTTTCTCTTTCGTTTTGTTTCATTTCATTTCATTACATTTCATTACAAAACCCCAGCAAAAAAACAACAAAAAATTGGGTTTGATTACGGCACAAATACACGTTTGCTAATTGTAGGAGACCGCAAAATGCAGCGCTCACATTTGTTTTCCGGCGTTGACAGTATTCTGATCCACCACGTAGTCAAACTCTGTCCTGATAAAATCCAGCTCGCCGTCATTACCATACCCACACCACTCCGTATTGATAATCATCTAAAATAACTGGAGTGTCCAATCAACATTCAAAAAATTCAAAAGCCACATAGAAAACACGCACGTCTCCTTCTTTTCCTTCGCCTAGCTCCCAAAGTTTTCCACATTTATCCAGTTGTTCCAAGTAGCACGCATTTGTGCCAGTACCTAGGGCACATAATTTCCTTTTTTTTTGTACTGGGTACATAACATAGAGCGGGTAAATGTTGTTGCACTTTCGCGACCTTACCGACGATGACGCCAACTTGGCAGGAGTTTTCTTGAAAAGCGCAAGCCATCAGCGTGCCCACAGTGTCGTTGAGCAAGGCGACCACGTCAATGTCAACATCCTGCAAGCACAATAAATGGTGCTTGTGGGTGGATAGAGAGTGGCGTGTTGGAAAGGAGAGTGTCTGCTACATACGTCTCTCCTGAGTATGGCATCGTGGAGCAACTGCACGATGTCCTGGCCGACGACTCCGCTGGCGGTGAAGCCCTTGGTCCACTCGAGCAGTTTGCCGTTGATGAGGCCGCTCTGCTCGCAGGGGAAAGAGAACGTGAAGCCCAGTGGCAGCTTCTGGCTCGGATCCAGCCCGCTCGCGTGCACGAACTCCGCCAGGCAGTGCGCGATGTGGTCGAACAGCTGCAATGGACCACAACGCCAACTGTCGCGCGCGACAGTCTCTCCGGCTGTTGGAATTTGGATAGATGTACAATTTTTCTGCAAATTTCCAAGCTTTTTGCTTGGATGCTGTGCTGGGAGTGCCAGTTCGTGTTTCGCTATACACGTACCTATAGGCGAAACTGCATAGGTACCACCTCGGCTCCAGTGCCCGTCATGATGTGCTGCGGCACGCGGAATATCTTGCCGTCGAGCCGCGACTGTCCTCCACGTATTTGAATGAGCAGCACCCGAAAGTTTGTTCCGCCCAAGTCGAGCGCCAAGAAATCGCCCTCTTCCTGGCCGTTCGGCACAGCGCGCACGTACGTCGGCAGCATTTTCAACGTGGACGACTGCTCTGAAGAAAAACAAAAATGAATGCGCAAAACAAAATGCTAAGAATCCTGCATCTGATCATGAAAACCAGGCACGTCTGGTGTCGCTGAGGCCGTCTTGCATGGCTTGATTGAACTCGGACATCAAACGCACATACTGCTCGTCCGTCACTGCCAGTGGACGGCAGATGTCGTAGACCTGAATGCGCAATGGAAATTGAACAACTACACCGCCTCGTGTTCTCGACTTCTCGAGAAATGTTTCTCGAGAAAATTCTCGAGATGTTCGAGAAAGACAAACCTTGTCAAAATGAGCGTCGCCTCGTTGAATTCTTTCTCTTGCGAATTTCACCGCGAACGGTTCTCCCGTCGCCATATTGTCTAGTTTTTCTATTTTCTCACTCACATTTCTACGAACGGTTCGTGTCGACGCGCGAGAAACCCTGACGCGACCGGGGCAGCGTAGGGTCGATCGAACTGAGGCGCAGCCAGACGGCTGGCTAGCCGAGGGCGACAGCCGCTACTAGAGAGGACCGGCTTCAGCCTGGCTTCCTGCTACGCGGCCGCCTAGCCTGTCCATCGTGACGCGCCATAGCTACACACGCTAAAGCCCCGGCGAGGAAGTGCCGCGCCACGTGCAATTGGATTTCGACGACGACGTGACGCCGAGTGCTGAACGCTGAAGAGAGAGAAGCGAGCACTAAAGAACAGCCGTTATACAGGCCAGAGCTTGATACTGAGCTGGTATTTCGCTCTAGCTAGGGTAATAGCAGCGTCATGCCGCTGCGGATTGGAATGCGCAGCGAATGTTCGCTCATTCCACGATATGACATGGATGTACAGCGAACATACTACGTATGTAGTACATACACTAGCGTGCCTCTCCAATGTGCCGACGCAGCGATGTCCTGACGCCGGATGGATCGCTGTCTTTGAAGTCGTTGTCGTTGTCGAACTGCCACTCTGTGGTCAAGTGCTACTGGGTTACCTGCCCGCAGGTTGCCGTCATGGAGCCGCAGACGTCTGCTGTTGTGAAAGCACTTCCCATCATCGTTGTCATTGAGTCGCGACCTGCCATCATGAAATTGGAATTTCTGTCTCTCAACGTCACTGTCATAGAATTTGACGTCGCCACTGCGTGCAAATTCAAATCTGGACAAAAGTGGCCGTGAACTTCGCGAATGGGTACATACATTCCGCCCGGTTTTGTCATTGAGTGCCGTGCAATTGGGCGCAGAAGGAGCAAGGAGCTGCCGTCGGGAGCGAGGCCGAGTCGAACGAGACGGTTATCTCGCGTTGAAATCCGTTCAGCGCCAAACTTGCGGGTGCGTTGCCGCGTTGCCTTGTAAACTCGGGCTCTGGAACATGCTTACTACGCGCATTGCTCTGTAGACTGTGTCGTTTGTTCAGTAGATTGCGTTGATACTGAGGACGAATGACGGCACGTTTTCCAGTTGCTTGGTGGCTCCTTTATTGCGCGTGCTTTCTGGAAGAAGGCGAATCCAGGGGAAGACGGGAAAACTCGAAAGCGGCCCAAGTATCGCTCAAGAAATGCAACCTCAGGGTGGACTACTATGACAAAACAAAAGAACCTATGCTAAGTGGGTTCTTAATGATATTCTGCCACTTACTACCTGTTCGCTCTTTTTACCTACGTAAGGGTAGCTATGCAGATTGAAAGCAAACTAAAAATCGTGTTAACGCTTTCTTAGAAATGAGGAGCAAATTAGGTGTTAGTGCATTTATATACCAGTAGGTACATGTACCTGAACGCTGTAGCATTTATTTAAACGAGCAATGTTCTCAGAAGCCATCGCGCGCATTCGCCCATCGCAAGAATTTCCGATGGTCAAGGGCAACGTCATCTTTGAACAACACGGCTTCGCCAAACCCGTCAAGATTACTGGAAATGTAAATTACCAGCATACATACCTGTAGTATGTTTGTGCGCATGTCGCAGTGACCTATAAGTATAGGAGTTTAGTTGTGAACTCAGTACATGCTAGGGGCCTGTCTGTCTGTCTGTAGCCTGTAGGCTAATTGTGTAACTCTTGAATCTCGATGATTTCGATACCTATAGTATGCACAAATTCAAACATCTTCATAGAGTACAAGGGCAGAAACTTTGAGTATAGATGCAACTGTAAACTCTCTGCTCCACAGCCCCCCCCCCGCAACAAGAACAAATACCGTACTGTCTGCTGCAACAATGTGCTGCAAATTTATGTACGTATTGTAGATGTCGCAGTATAAGGGTGTAGGTGTGGCGGCCGTTTTGCCGCTGGAGCCCCAAGCGCAGAGTGTTCAGTGTTCAGCTCGAGCTGCCGTATGCCGAGGCGAAGTTCGGTCTGTTCGTGACGACCTACGGCAGGCACCGCTGCAACGGCCACTCGAAGGAACGCGTCGCGCATCGCTTCGGTTGGACCGGCCGACACTACAACCCCACCAACTCTGACCACGGCTCGAGCGACGACTGCGTCAGACACATCGGTGAGCTGCGGCTACGTACAACATGTGATAGCTGTCCTGTAGTTTCGACTAAACAAAGAAATGCACACTCCACAATTGTTCAAAAATAAATCTGCGCATATTCACGAATGCGGCAAGCCGCCAAAATCATGTGTTTAGGAGATCTGTGGCCGGTGAAAAGCGACGAAGAAAGCAAAGCGTCGTTTGTCGAGTTCGACCACAGAGTGCAGCTTCAGGTCTGCCAACAAGAAACAGACACACGCACGCACGCACGCACGCACGCACGCACGCACGCACGCACGCACGCACGCACGCACGCACGCACGCACGCACGCACGCACGCACGCACGCACGCACGCACGCAGGGCCCGAATTCGATCGTGGGTCGGTCGCTGTCCATCTTGTTGCACGAGGAGGACAACAAGCGGGAGACGTCGGCCAGAATCGGCTGCGGCGTCATCGCCTTCCGGAGGAACACGACGTGCGTTCCTGCCGTCTTCAGCCACGTTGGTATACTTGAGTTCCCTCCCCGTATGCTGCCGATTGCTAAGGAGTAATGTACTACGGCTACGCTAAGCCAGCGCGTTTGCGCTACAGTGCAGCTGGGAGTCATGATGTGGCGGCCCTACGGATTTTGTACTGAGGAGAGTACCAGGGTACATTGTACATAAGGGCCGTGTCGGTGTCATTTTCAGTTTTACGATCAGCGACTATCACGCACCGTCGGCCAACGACGAGCCGGTGCCGCCATGGCTTTACGTTCTGGTGGCTGTCTCGTTAGTCGTCGCCTACGGCAACGTCATCTATTACCATTTCTACATTCCAAGACTCCATACGTGGAACATCATACGGAATCCAGTCGTCAAAGACAGGCACCAGGTTTTTTGACTTTCGAGAGTTCGTTTCTGAAACTCGCTGCACGTGCAGCGCTCGGGTACGGTAGACCTATACATGTATATGCAGAAGAGAATGTACATGTACTATGCCTGTACATACTATATCGTCGTCTCAAGAGGTGTCCTTCGTATCTGCCAGCGCGTCGTGGCGCGAATCCGTCGGGAGCGCGTCGAAACGTCTTTTCACCACTTCACGTACGAAGTTGTGCCGGACAAGCTTGGTAAGAGCAAGGCGGAGCTGCAGATAGCGCAGGCCGAAGAGCTCTTGAAGAAACACGAGCAACAAGTCATTCCTAGGGCAATAAAACGACCAAGCTGATCTATGTACCTATCCGCCACATTCACCATCATTGCGCGGTCATTTCTCCACAAGTCTGTCAATTTGTGCGAAGAATGACAAACCGTCAGAAGCGGCATTAAAGCAACGATGACAACGCATTGGTCGAACCACGGTGACGAATGGGTGGAGGAGAGGAGAGGTATGTACCTTGCGCGCATACCTACGGCACGCTGTAGTTAGTGGTTGATTTCTTTTTACGCGGTACGGTACGGGGCATCGATATTTGGCACCATTGCGCTATGCAATAAATTGCTGCCTACTACGTGCAGCAATGGGGTCAGTCCATGCAAATTACAATGCATCTACGGCCCATTCTCACGAATGAATATCCGATTCTTGCGTATAACACTTCTAAGATTACAGTTAACTGAACTTGGTGCATACCTTGCAAGGATTGTGCAGTGCGCCCTGTCAGCAGTCTCGTTTACTCATGTCGGATTGTACATTCATTGCGGGGAGTTGATGATAGAGTCCAATAGACCGGAACACGAACGTATTGGGGCCTATTCGATTTGATACGGTGCAGCGCGGCAGGGCCGGGGGGGGGTGGATTGTGTCGTGGTCGTGTCGCTGGTCGTCGTCAGTCAGTCTTTGCAGCAGCAGCAGGCGAGATCGGCGCAGCATCCGAGGCACTTGCAGGCGCAGCAGCAGGCGCTGCAGACGAGCATGCCGCCGCAGCAGAGGAACCAGATGAGGAAGGCGACCACCAGCAGCACGATCGCGCCCGCACCGATCGACGAGTACAGGATCACCTCGTCCTCGTCCATCCTGCCAGCACCTTCCTTCCTCTCACAGCCTCCGTCATAACATCTTGTAGGGCACCTCACATTCATCTGTAGGGACCCTAAATTCTCCTAACTGCACCTTCATATGCCCCTTACCCGGGCGCGCCATTGGAGGGTGGCACTGTGCCACTCGCACTGTTGTAGGAGGGTAGTGCGAAAAACTCTGACTCACCCTAAGATTTTGTCGGTCATTCTTTCCGATCCAAATCAGTTGGGTTTTGGTGTAGACGTATTGAATGATGTTGGAATCCGTTTACTGAAGTTTGCGAACTCTGGACGGTCTGTCGAAGGTGATTTCTTCGAGTCGCTTACGTCACTTATTCGCCGTTTTCTCTGGGCGTTGACACTGCTCGTTGGCCGCAGGAACGCCGCTTTTGGGCGCGCCGTCGTCGCCGGCGCAGCCTCTTTGTGCTAACAGACGCACCGACGCGCAGCGTGCGCTGTTGTGCGTCCCGGCGTCGTTATCAACGCCGCGCCGTTGCCGAGGCGGCCCTCGGCGCGCTCATGCAACATTCACCACGACTTTTGAAATGCGAAATCGGAATTATTCAATAGCGACCTTTGAGGTTCGACCCTTGCACACGAAGGCGTACGGGGACTAGACACGGGCGCGCGCTCCATTAGCTCAACGCGGACGATTTCAGGGTCACGAGGAGAGTTAGCAGAAAGGCCACAGCGAAAGAATCCCTGAAGAGCTGTGGTGCAGCGGCGTTGCAGAGTTGCTCATTGCAGAAGCAGTTGACGGAGACGATGCCCAGCGGCTTGTGGTCGTGCAGCACGCAGGAGAGGTGCCGCTTCGACGTCAGCACGCCCATGGTCGGCACCAGGTGGAACGTGCAGCCGCGCATCACGAAACTGCCTATAGAGAAGGCATTCAGCCACTGTGGTGCACTGCCTAGGTAATTGTTTCGCTACAATTTGAGTGTACATGCCTGCGTCCGAGAGCCGTACCTACCAATTGACCTGACATTTTGACGCCAAAAGTAGAGACTTGCTTTAAAACCGTATCAACGAGCCCCGTATCAGTGACAACATCACTACCGATAGCTGATACACGTTGAATTTTGGAAACCCACTGAGCGTACATGAAACCCCTGCGTCTATCGTCCAGAAAGTATTTTGCAGAACATTTGGCCTCACGCACGCACGCACGCACGCAGGCGCAGACGCTCACTCACTCACTCACCGCTGCTGCCAATGATGGCCCATTTCTGGCACGTGTGAGGAAAGCTGCACTGGTGCTGCTGTACGTCGGCGGTGTCGGTGAGGTTCTCGCAGTGTCGCGTAGTGACGCCTCGGGGCATCTTCTTGATCTCGCCCTGCTCCTGCATCGCATCCAGATACACTTGGATGGGGTCGTGGGGCCCGAACCCTTCTGACTGGCAGTAGAAGCAGCCGATCTCCTCTGCAATGAAGACGGCTTCTCAGGGCAGTCAGCTCAGCACTGCTCGTGTGCGAAACGCTGCGTCGTCGACGCGTCGGACAGAAGCGCACACGTTGCATTCAGCAGTGCAAGAGCGTGAGGTGGACATTGTCAGTGAGCGAGCAGACAAGCGGCGGTGGTGCTTACGAGCCGTGGCGTAGCGCGGCAGGTCAGGGCAGAGGAGCCAGAGCGTCGATGCCAGTAGAGAGAGCCATTTGCGCACCGGCTCCATTGACGAGGGCCGCTTCAAAGCAGATGTTGCGCGCCCCTGCGGCCACTCTAAAGCGACAGCGGCAAAGACGAGGGAGGGAGTGAGTGGCTGACAAAGCCTGCCAACCTTAGGCGAAAAAAATTTACGATCGGACCATTGTTTAGTCGACTACCAACAGTCGCTCGAATAAAAACTCGGCTGCGGCCGACTGGGCAACATGTCAACAAGTTATTTCGGCTCGGTTAGCAGAGCACAGATGCTCAGGGTATCCTTGTTACCAACATTTTATCGAAGGTGCAGAATGAAGAATGCAGCCTGCATGTTGTGCTACTAATAACACTGTAAAGTCAACACGTCCGAGGCTCCGAACTTCATCGGGTCATGCGAATTCGCTCTTTGGAATCTGTTTGGGCTCGTCCAGGTACATATTTTGCATGGAGTCTGCAACAGTGAGCACCTCAGTAAGCGCCTCACTTTTCGACCTTTCAGCTGAGAATTTGACTGTCTGAATCTCAGTCAATCGCATCAAGCATGCCCGCATCAAGCGAGAAAGAAACACTATCGGTGGACAACCACGAATCTTTTGTTAAGAAATGAGCACACTTTTTCGCACAACAGGACCGGATGCCTCTTTTCTGAAATCCATAGGTATGTATACCTTTGTAGCCACGCAACGACTCATCCGAATGTCGACACTCACTTTCGCAGATAGCTCTGCAGGTACCAAGCGGCAGCGCGGCCTTTGTCCGTTCCGCCGCCGAGCTTGTTGAGTCGACAATTTCGCCGTTTGGCAATCGGTCAACATGGGCCACTGGCCAACGACAACTGTTGCTCAGCCGCCACCCAAATTTGTCAACGAGGCGAAAAGGCCGCTCCAAAAAAGGTTGCTGCAGAGCTGAGCAATTCGGCCGACGAGCGTCCATCCATTACTCGGCTTGGTATGTACAGGGTTTTTTTTTGGAGTGCCACATTTTAATTTTGAATAACTCCGGCAAACGACAAGCTATTGACCTGAAATTTTAACTGTAGGTAGACAACACTCTAAGGTTTTGTTGACAATTGGCCCCGTGAGAATCCGTTTTGAAACCAGTGCGTGGCACTCGTTTGAGTTTGCATGGTCCACTGTCCATTTCTGTCTGGTGCTCTAAGCGTGATGGTTGCATCTCTCTGCTACTTGATGAGTCATTTTTTGGAAACCATGCTTTCCCATATCACTTTCGAATGCCCTGTGTCGGTACTTATCATTTTATTCCGATTTCGAGATGTTTGCTCGAGTTCAAGCAATCATTCCTTACACAGCAAAACGAAAATGACTGCAATATGGCTTAAGATGCAATCGAGTGTAACTCGCGGGTTTCAAAACGGATTCTCACGGGGCCAATTGTCAACAAAACCTTAGAGTGTTGTCTACCTACAGTTAAAACTTCAGGTCAATAGCTTGTCGTTTGCCGGAGTTATTCAAAATTAAAATGTGGCACTCCAAAAAAAAAACCCTGTACGATGCGGCGCTCGGCAATTCTGCCAGCTTCGGAAATCACGCGCACGCCACGCCATCTGCCGTCGCAAAGACAAACTGACGCTCGCAGACAGAAGAAGGAACCACGAGTTCGGAAACAAAGGTCGAACTACGCTACATGTCGGTTGTCACGCAAGCGGCGGCACTCTCTCGTGTGGGTACAGTAGCATGGATGGGCTCTAGCCGCTCTTGTCCTCCTGCATGCACGCGTGGATGATTCCGGGCACGTAGAAGAGACACGTGAGCAAGCCGTTGATCAGCACCTTTGTGCTCCAGCCGCAGTCCATCGCAACAGCCAGCGGCTAAACGGTGAAACAGACGTACCGTAAACCCTATAATTAGCCCCCCCTATAATTAGCCCCCCCCCCTATAATAATACACCCTCCCAAGACCACTTTGAGTTAATAAGCCCCCCCTAGAATTACGCCCCCTCCCAAAATGAACCATCGTCTAAAAGGCACATGTTTCCATGTCTGGGGGTATGTCTGGTCGCGTATGTGTATGTATGTACGTGAGACTGTGTGAGAGTG
>JASAMY010001950.1:0-62587 GCA_030248085.1 Paralinhomoeus sp. GSCO2_6 | reverse complement strand
GCTGGGCTGTCTACGTCCCGGGCGGCTACGGCAGGTGCGACGCGCCGCAGGGCGAGCTGAAGTCCCGGCCATCTATCTACTTGCGCAATTCGTCCTGGCATTTTGAAGTGGTGACATCTGTTTAAATTTTTGCTCAAATTTGGTCTAAAAGCTGATCTGATCAGATCTTCGTTGATCTCATTGGTTGTTCTTGGGTGCAATCGTTGATCTCATGTGCAATCGCTGGTTACTTTTTGTTGTTCTGGCGCCAATTCGCATTGAGGGTAGGTTTGTGGTGGGTTGCTAATCGATGATTGCTTGACGAACACCACTCAGATGTTGCTGCCGGAATTTACTAAATGTGCGAGCCCACCAGTGATTGCGTGCTTGCGCTCCTGTGCTTGAGCGCGCGTACGCTCGCCAGAGTCACTCCATTCCATCAGGTTTGGACGGGTCTGCTGGCGGTGACTTCGCCTTGTGCGTCGCACAACAAGAATCGCCGTCGAATTCGTTGATTTTGCCTCGTCAGCTCATTGATTTATTTAGCGGGAACGTGAAGACGTCTTTTCGTCTCGTTGGAAAGAGGCAGTTGTGCTGCGTGTTTGTATGAGTTCGCCCCACGGCGGAATTGTACCAAGCCAAATTTCCGGCGGGCCGGGCGGGGCCTGAATTTCCAGGCCCGTTCCGTATTTCTAGACTCAACCACGTGTAGAACACGAATAGAACCTGTTTCAAGGAGCGCAGCAGCTGCGCCATGCCTTCATCAGCTCACGGCTCACGCAGAACCAAGCCAGATCGATTGTTGTTCGATTCGGGACAAGCGATCCGCGAGCCCCGCGACAGGAACGCGCGCGCCACCATGCACGTTTCCAGTCCACAACTGTGTGTTCAGTGCGGGTGAGGTCGGCATGGCTTACAAAATATATTCGGCCATTCGTCGCAGTGTTGCGTCCGTGTCAATTGCCAGTGTATAGCTTGTGCTGAAGTCTATATCATATATTTTCGAGACTGTCGAACGGGGAGCAGCGCGAAATATGCACAAAATGCGGAATCATTCACTGCTCGTCCTGCTCATTCTCGGCGCCGAGATTCATGAGAACGAAGCGCTGTTCCCCGCCCTTTTGGGCATTTTTAAAGCGGCCACTATGGCATACGACGTCGGCGTATTCTTTTACGGCATTAGCGGGGTGACTGCAAAGACAACTAGAATCCAGCAGTCAGTGGCGTAGCCAAGGGGGAGAGGGTGGAGGGAAGCTTCCCCCTATCTCCACAATTCTCTGGAGCTCAAGTTTTTTAACTTGGCACACCTTGTTGCAATGTCCAACCATGGGCAGCGGCATGGCCTAGTGGCAAAAAACCGGCCTCTTGCGCGCAAGGTCCTGGGTTCGATTCTTGATGGCGCCACTAGATCGAGGACTTCCCTTTCCATGGATTTTCTCGTGCCATCGCTGCCCTAGATTACAGATGGCGTTCTTCCGAAAGTCTTCCGTTTAACGGCTGTAGACGGAAGGCGTCTTGTTGATGGGTGGCTGCTGGGCCTTGACGGCCTCCTAGCGTCGCCCCAAATCCAACAACAACAACAACAATGTCCAACCTGTGCATTTGTCTCAATTTCAATGCAAATAATGAGGAAATCGACCCTCAAGAACGAAATTTTCGCCTATGGCGCATTGTTTTGTTGTTTTGTTAAAAACCGTGAAATGCTCGTCAAAACGTTTGCCTGCGGCGCTATATTGAGCACAGAAATCGGCCGTTTTGACCACTTTTCTAACGCTTTGGTGAATGTAGTCAAGAAAACGATCTCAAACCATGTAAAGAGATTCGATGGGAGAGTGTCTAAAGCTTCCCCAGCCGAAACGGCGCAATGCCCAAAAAATTTGACAGGGTCCCCCTGTTGCAAAATTGAGTATTTGACCGAGATTGAACTCTCCCCCCCCCCCAGATTGAAGCCCTACTCCTGGCTACGCCACTGCCAGCAGTGTTACACCCTACCTTTCCAATTCAAACACAACCACAAATCCAATTCTCTAGCACTATTCGGATCCTACTGTAGGAGAGCAGCGCTAAAAATGGTTACAAAGTGTTCATCAAATGCACATTGGAGGCGGGGAGGGGCTCTTCGTGGGACTTTCGGTAATATCAAATGCTCCTAACGTTTTATACGAGTTGCAAGAAAAGCTGAATCAAATCTCAGAGCCGTATTCTGCGTTGGTGGATGGTGGAGATCGTACCGTTGCACTCTAGGTGCTCGACAAGCACGGAAAGCCACCAAAGGGCGCGCCCACAGGAGCGAAAGCACCCTCGAAACTCGACAACGTCCTCAACAGCAAAAGCGGCAGATTGGCCCTCAAGAACGTTCAGTACAAACCCCCTATTCAAGCCGTTTGCAGCGGAGATCGGGTATGAGAAACGAAGGCCGGGTTCAGTTGACCAGTATATCATTTGTTCTCTCTTACTCTCTCGGATAAAAGGTAAAAGCCCGCTTAAAGCAGCCACTCTCTCCGAGCACAATTACTGGAATACGTACATACGTACGGCAGAGAGGCCGAGTAGAGTACCGAAATACCGTAAACCCTATAATCAGCCCCCAGGGGCTAATTGTTTTATTCGAGCCGTAAGAGGGATAATTATAGAGGGGCGGCTAACTATAGGGGACTTACATATAAACTGGAATGGTCGATGTGTGGGGAGCTTTGTTGGTGCAAGGCTCGTGGAGGAGATTTTTATGGGAAAAAGACGCTGCTCACATACGTCGGTACACTCTCACACACTCTCACACAGTCTCACATGCACATACGTATGCATTGATTTGATACACATTCGCGACCATACATACACCCAGACATGAAAAATTTGCCTTTCAGACGATGGCCATTTAGGGAGGGGGCTAATTTTGGGGGAGGGGGCTTATCAACTCAAAGTGGTCTTTGGAGAGTGTATAATTATAAGGGGCCGATTATGAGACGGGGGCTAATTATAGGGTTTACGGTAACAGATTCAGGGATAACAGCGATTCAGCGGGGCCATCGACGCCAAGAACAGCAAGCGAGTGGCAACGATGCTCAAGAACATGGGTACCATGAAGTTCATGCTGAAACTGGGCCTGAAGGTCACAGCCGGAGAGTACATGCGCCTGGCCAGCATCACCAAGAAGCTGTTCGCGATGATGACCTAACAGGCCACGAAGATGATGACCACCTGCACATAGGAAGTTAGAAGTTGCATACCCTACCCTCTTATGGATAGGAATTTTCAGTTCACATACCTACATATCTGTGACTACAGCTCAAATACCGCCGGATTCGCTGTGTGCTGCTGCTGTCCTTGTTGAAGTGCTGTCCTGAAAAGGGTTCTGGAAACGTCGCTTCAAATTACAGTCCCACTAGTATTACCGTAAATCCTCCAATAGTTCTCCCGGGGCACTATTTTTTCAACCTCTCCTTACCCGGGGGCACTATTGGAGGGGGGGGGGCACTATTGGAGGGGGGCTTCTATTACTTCAACCTAAAAATTTTGAATGGTAATGCTAGTTTCGCTGTCAAAATTGCCGATTTTTCGGTGATTTTGATCACTTTTGCGACATTTAATGGTTGATTTACCGTTAATAGTTGCTGAAACGTACTATTATTGGTTAGTAGTAGTGTGTATACACGATATAAATGTACCTACCACTATATTTTTGCCCATAAAAGGCACATGACACAACATAACCCTTACCCCCGGGGGCACTATTGGGGGGAGGCACTATTGGAGGGGGGTTGTATTGGAGGATTTACGGTATTGGTGCATCTTGTAGACATCTCGAACGTCTTATTAGAACGCGCATAACTGCGCACACACATACAACGCACTTGTGCGCGCGCACTAGACTAGTTGCAAAAACCGATCAGTTTTTTGTGACGCGTTGAAAGTCCCGCTGACTCACTTCAGCACCCACTAGTGTAAGGAGACCATGACATGCGTGCTTGCGCGCGTGCCTATGCTCAAGCCTAAGCTTAAGCATGCCCTCCTTTAAATCATCAAAACAAAAAAAATGGAAAATGCTAAGGTCACAACAAGAAGAACGGGCGCAGCCAGTACGGCTAATACCGCAACCCCCCCCCCTTGCACCCCGTGTCTAGACATTGACAAAATATTCCCACTCTCCTCCTGCCTGCCCCCCCCCCCCTAACTGTGGTGTCGTCGTCTGCTCGCCTCGAAAGGTGCGTAGACAGAATACCAATAGATCGGGCAGAATAACAAAATGGCGCACCAAAATTATTTTATGAATTATGAGCCTGAGGCTAAGCCCGAGCTAATGCTAATATAAAGCCTGAGCCTAAGCAATGCCTAAGCCTAAGCAATACTGAAGCCTAAGCTCTAGAAAGACCCAAACTAAAACCTAAGAAATGCCTAAGCCTATGCAAATCCAAAGGTTAAGGAAGGCATATGCGAAAGCCTAGGCTAGTGGCCAGTGGCTAAGCTTAATCCCCAAAAGAACCCTTAGCGGGAACGCGAAGACGTCTTTTCGTCTCGTTGGGAAGAGGCAGTTGTGCTGCGTGTTTGTATGAGTTCGCCCCACGGCGGAATTCTACTGTACCAAACCAAATTTCCGGCCGGCCGGGCCGGGCCTGAATTTCCAGGCCCGTTCCGTTCTCTAGACTCAACCACGTGTAGAACACGAATAGAACCTGTTTCAAGGAGCGCAGCAGCTGCGCTATGCCATCATCAGATCACAGGACAAGCGATCCGCGAGCCCCGCGACAGGAACGCACGCGCCACCATGCACGTTTCCAGTCTACAACTGTGTGTTCAGTGCGGGTGAGGTCGGCATGGCTTACAAAATATATTCGACCCTTCGTCGCAGTGTTGCGTGCGTGTCAATTGTCAGTGTAGCTTGTGCTGAACTCGATATCAGGGTGTACGCGTCAGCGTACAACCCTAATATGTGACCACTTCTCAATGCGGAATTTGAATTTTCGATCGCCTATAACTTTTGATTGCTTGAACGGATTTCGACGCGTTTTGGCTCAGATGAACCGCCGTCTTCTGGGGCATCGAACGCGCCATAACGCGTTTCTTATTTTACTGTAAGGGGTCAGTACCTCCAAAAACGTTTCGATTTTGTGGCTTTTTTTTCGTGCTCTCTGCGTGTAACAAGTACAGTGTACAAGTATAAGTATAAGTACGTGTATGTATAAGTATAATGTAGCAGGTATAGTATAATGTATAGTATAAGTACAGTGTACAATTTGCAGAAACACTGTATGTCAATTCGCGTGATTCACAAGGCTTGGTTGGGGGGTGGGGGTGGTGGGGGGGGGGGGGGGGGGGGGAGGCGAGGGGGGAGTTGGGAATTGGTCGGTGTTTGGGTCTTTCGGTCTCGTGTAGAGCGGGAGGGGTGCGGTAGTGTAGTTATGCTATAGTCGAGACGCTCTCGAATAGGTCGGTATGGGATTCGGGGAAGGGTGACGAGGATAGGAGATGAGATGGAATAGGAGGAAGGGTAGAGAGTTGGGTGGTATGTATTAGGTGGGGGGGGGGGGGTCTGCCTGGATGATTGACGACTGGTCTTTTTACCAAATTCAAAAAAAAGGGGGGGGCGGGTGTGCGCGTCTATGAAGGGAGGGGGGAGGGTATGTATCGACCGTGCTTGCGTACGGGAGGGTGGGCGGGACGGACTGGTGCGGGGACATATCTTGTCTGTGTGCGTCGGAGAGGGAGGGAGCGTGAGAGAGAGCGTAGGAGGGGGCGGGGAGAGTGTGGCGGGGGGGGCGGCGGACGGTTCTGGTGGGGGGTTCGGGGCCCTGGGGGGGGGCCGCAGGGGCGGGGGGGGTTCGGCTCTGGCGGCAATGGCTGGCTGGTTGGTTGGGGGGTGGGGGGTTCCGGTCTCTTCTGGGGGGTGCTTTTTTGGTTTCTTTGGAAGTCGGCTAAGGATGGAAAAGTTGGAAACAAGGGCCACAGTACGCTCTTTAATACGCTGGCAGGCGCGCATTTAACCGAAGATCATTGAAAGACCGGAGGCACGCGTCGTCAATTTGGCATGGGTCGAAAAGTTTGCGAGAGAGAGAGAGAGAGATGTGAGGAGAGCGAGAGCGAGAGCGAACCAGACCGATGGGAAGACCGTTATTGTGAATCGCCTTAATACGGTCTTCTCGGTCTAGGTCTGGTCTCGGTCTCGGTCTTCTGCCGCGAGCGATGCGAGCGAGCGAGAGAGCGAGATGTTGGGACTGACTTGCTGGTCTCTCGGTCTCTGACTCGTGTGACGCGCGCGCTCGTGTCCGCTTCTATAGCGTCCTCTCAGATTTGTCGGTATTCGCTAGGGTAGCGCTCAGGTTGCGAATTGACGGGAGTTTCGATGCGTCGTTCCGGTGGAGGCGGCGCGTCTTGTTGTATGCGCTGCTCTTTCTCAGCGGCGGCTGGCTGCCGTCTCTAGGCCGGCGGCGGGACTGCCGTCTCGTCGGTGGACGGGCCGGGCTTGTCTTTTTCTGTAGCGTCGGCGCGGCGCGTCGCGAGCGTCGGCGCGCGGCGGTGTCGGGCGGCGCCGGCGGCTCTGTAGCGCGTCGCGCCTGGCGGCGGCGGCGCTGGCGGCGGTCTGCTCTGCGCCTGTCTGTCTGTTTGTCTGGTGGTAGTGCGTTCCGTCTCTTGCGTGTGCTTTTTTTGTTTCCTATGAGTGCTAGATGAAAGGTCGAACGAGGCCCGTCGCTCTTTATAGCTGGCGGCGCCGCTTCCGAATATGACCGTCGGGTAGTCAAAAAAAAAAAGGACCAGCGGACTGGCGCGTCCACCTATCAGAATCGCAGTTCACAACAATTTTACGGCCTATGCAATTGCGATCGACACGCAGTTCACAAGTTTCTGTTGAGAAAGGCGTTTTAACGAATTCACAGTGCTGACTGACAGGCGACCGACCGCCCAGCTTGGTGACTGTGGCTTCGCCTTGCCGAGAAGGGCAGGCGCTCGCGCGAGGGGCGCCGAGCTGGCAGGCGTCTCGTGCACCGGGTAGCGGCCACCGGCCGTCTTCCAGTAGGCGAGCAGGTTAGTAATCTGCTCGGCAGTGTCTAAGAAGCAGCTCAACTCGTCAGCAGCTGAGGAAGTTCCGCTGCCAGCAAACAGTTCCGCGAATTTCGTGGGCTCTGCAGGCGGACCTTCTGAAGCAAAGTCAACCATCTGTCTGATGTGTTGGTAGCGCTAAAGCGCCTTGAGCGCTAAAGACGCGCGTCGTAAATACAAAGTCGCAAATACATACGGTGCGGAATAGTCTCCGATACTAACAATGCATACATACATAGGTAGCTATCTATGTTGGCCAGCCAAGAACGTCCGGCCCGACCCGGCCCGGCCCGGCCCGGCCCGGCCCGGCCAGACCCGCAAAACGGGCCGGGAATTCCGGCCCAGCCCGGCCCACGGGCCAGGCCGGGCCGGGCCGGCCCATGCTCATCCCTAGTGGGGCCCCCCAAGCCCCCCCCCCCAGTTACAGGTATGGACAAGAGCCGTTTTCTCGCCTGAACGGTGATATCATTTTCAACATTATTCACATACATGTTGACATTGAACCACTTCTGAGCACTGCAGCAGGTGCTTTAAGGTGAAACGGCAAAGCGTGCCATTCGACCTTGTGGTTCCGTCTTAATGTCAATGTAGCACCTATTAGTTTGACTGTCGCGCAAAATGCGTGCAGCGGGTGAATGTAGGCGCAGTGCAGTGCTTGAGCCAAATCAAGCAGTGCTGTTGTCTCTGTTCCGATCGACGCCCTTTGCCTCGTCGTCAGTATCCGAAAGACTGTATGTATATCACACTCCCTCTTGACACTACCAGTGTTGTCTATCACTGTTCCACTTTTTCAACAGAGCTATAGCTACACTGACTGTCGACTTGATTGCAGCCCACCAGGGTTACTGTTGCTGTTGTTGACTCGCCTATCGCTATGTTGGTTCCATCGCCCGCAAGATCTTTTAGACGGCACTGTGCAATTTACTACCAAACTCCAAACGGCCGCCGGAAGTCAGCGCCGTGATCTTGCGTAGAGCGCTTGTCATTTTGCAACAGCCGCTTTCTAAAGAAAACGCTTGCAAGCTGTGGTTTGCACAAGGTTTGCAAAGCTGCCGCTTGCTTCTGAAGGTCTGGCCGTTAAGCATAGAGGCGAAACGCTCATTTATTATTTGAAAAGAAATTAAGGAAAATTTTGCAGGTGGATGCAAAAAAAGGAGAATATGTGACGCTCCTTTAGGCCCAGTTTGAAAAAACGCGGTATTAAAAGTAGCCACTTCATCAGATGATCAACTTCAGTTTGGACAAACCGTGTATAATCGAACCAAGCGCAGCAACACGTCACATATTCGGCGTTTGTTGTGCTCGCTTGGATCACTGGAAAGGCAGTCCAGGCTGCATGAGGACCGAGGCCTTCCATTCCTTGGACTCAGAGACGAGAGCGGGCCTTGTCCTTGACTGGACGTCTACAGATGGCAGTTCCGTCCGTCCATAGGCACAGGCTAACAGAAGCGGAACAAAGATGAACGAGAATAGAAGATTGAATGTAGGGTATACAGTGTACTTGGTACTCAAGATCGTGAATTGATGGTGCATATCACTTACTGTAAGGGCAAGCCACATATTAAAAATTTAAGATGGGCAGGGTAGCGAAATTATTTATGCAGAATCTTTGGCTGTGTGCCCTGTCCATCCATACGATGCCTAATGAATGATGCGCATCGTCAGAGAGATGAAAGAGTTTGTGAGGGGGGATTGATAGTGGTAGTGTTGTGGCTGTGTGCGATGGCTCGCACAACAAACGCCGAATATGTGACGTGTTGCTGCGCTTGGTTCGATTATACACGGTTTGTCCAAACTGAAGTTGATCATCTGATGAAGTGGCTACTTTTAATACCGCGTTTTTTTCAAACTGGGCCTAAAGGAGCGTCAAATATTGTCCTTTTTTTGCAGCAACCTGCAAAATTTTCATTAATACAGTGTTTTTTAGTAAAAGAAAGATTAATCAAAAACTCACGCACGCACACACATACAAACCCACAGCGGCAGACCAGAACGGACGCATGCTCAGTGTTGCACCATAAAGCTTATGAAAAGCGGTACCACTGTACACATTGTGCGTGCGTGCGTGCGTGCGTGCGTGTGTGCGTGTGTGTGTGTGTGTGCGTGCGTGCGTGCGTGCGTGCGTGCGTGCGTGCGTGCGCGCGCGCGCGCGTGCGCGGGTTTGCAGATGTGTCATTTTCGTGTATCAGGGGCTGTAGCGAGCATCCGTCCAGCTCAAAAAATTGCCAAAATTCTGGTAAAAGAACCTAGAAAAGAGACAAAGAATGTGGAATGGACTGGAGACACTGCAGTAAAGCAACGCTGATGGGTTTCCCAAGGGGACACGTGCAAAGGCACAGGCAGGCGTTACTGGGATTCGAACCAGCGACCTCTTGATTTAGGGAACATGGTAAAAAGAAGAATGTGCCCAGTAAACCATAGCTCACGATCTACAGCATGTAGCAAGAGTCCCTCTGGGATTTCACTTTTTGATGTGGAGCATAGATGCCTGCGAGGTTTCATTTCAATTGATGCAGGCGCGAGTGGGCAACGAACCAAAAAAGCTTGGCAGGACCCACTTTTCATAACATCTCCAAAAACTTCACGGTAATGCACAAGCGTATGGAAGCGTGTTATGACTTAATCGATTCCCCCTTTGAATGCGCTTCTTTTGAGCTATCACGCGCCAGAATTCGTCCAGGAAATGAAAAATAATGCACGATCATAGTTCCGAATTTTTCCCAAAATGGGGGTGCGCCAAGAGGGTCGAGCTGCGAAACATGGAAATCGGAGCGCTCCCATTGTCGAAAGTGACCTATTCCAGGTCCAGACGAGTAACTTTCATCATTACAGCACAGCCCTACGACGAACGGTTGAAGCGCCTATAGCTAACAAAATTTCGGTAAAATTACTGAAATTTGAGTTGGTCATATCTCAAAGTGTGGTGAGAATTTCAAAGGTCATGCAAGCGCCGTGGACTCACCTTCAGAAATAGTTCACGAAACTCAAAAAACATTTGGGGGTTTACTCGGCTTTTTTCGAGTTTTACTCTTGTCAGATTTTGGCCCAAAAAACGGCTATGTCCAAGACAAATGAACAAAATCGGCCATAAATCGAGATCGGTAGCACCTAAAGAAATTTCCCTTGGAGGCACAAATTGCCATCATATACTGCCTGCACACGCCAAGTTTTGTGAGAATCGCCTGTAGCGTTCCAGAGCGGTGGCCCTAAAAGTGTGTGCAGAACAGGAAAAAAAACACCACTTCTTCGGAACATTTTCGGTCATTTCGTCTCAATGCGCTGTACTACCGAAACGCGGGATGGCTTATTCGATTCCGGATTAGGAGGCGGTTCTTTTGAGCTATCATTCACCAAAATCGGTTCAGGCAATCAAGAGTTATAAGCGACTGAAAATTCTACAAACCGCATTGAGGAAGTGCTCACATATTAGGGTTGTACGCTGACGCGTACACCCTGATGCTTCCAGTATCTTAATATTAAGTAGGAATACTTAGTTGAGTAGGAATACTTACATATTATAGGTAGCTTAAATAGCTACCATATTTCATTTTAGTTGCAGAATTCTTGCGCTTGGTTAGTGTACGTAAGAGAGGGAGGGAGTCACTTTTTCTGTTTAATGACTGATTTACTATTAATTGTCGCTGAAACGTCCGTCTCATTATTATTGAGTGTAGCTGTAAATGCTGTAAATGTTTCTGCTGGCTATGTGCCCCCACAAGCACAGCATATGGCACAGCATAGAGCCTACCTGCCCCAATAGGCACTATTGGAGTGGGGGGGGGGACTGTTGGGGTGGATGGCATAATCGGAGGATTTACGTTACACTGTAAATGTAATGTTCCTCTGTACTTGATCGGGATTCAACAGATTCAACTTCAACAGCCAAGATAACTAACTCACTGCGATCGATTGCACTTTTGACTGAGCGAAGAAGAGAATATGACAGACAGAGGAACCAAACTTTCTTCCAGTGATTGACTCGACAAGTAACGCGGCGCTGCGGGAACGGTCAATAAGAAGAACGGCAGCCCCAATCGGTCCGCACTTCCCCCCCCCCTCCACGCAGGCAGAGCGGCCTTGAGTCTCTTTCCGATCAAGTCCTCTGACAGCGCTCGAACGTCCAACCAGCGCAAGTCGACCACGGCGGCAGCCCGTGATTGATTGATTCTCGCACGCGCGGCTCCGCAGTCGCGCAGCGACGGCCGGTGAACCCGTTTGATCCAGACGCAGCCCGGACGTAAACACCATCAGACCACCGAGTGTTGAAAACAGAGAAACATCCAGTGCCTACTAGGAGAAAACAGATTCCTCGCGTACAGCTTTGGTGATAGCATTTTCCCACTCCTCTCCTGCCCCCGCCCCCCCCCCCTCCTCTCCTGCCCCCGCCCCCCCCCCCCCCCCCCCCCCCAGACTGCGGCGGCATCGCCTGCGCGCCACAACTGGCGCGCGGTACGCGTGTTGTTCGAAAAACGCACTGTACATCGACAGACAATTCAAGCGTATCAACCGAATTTACGGCGCACCAACTCTTGGATGAACGCTAACAACGAGTGCCTAATGCTCTACCACTGCAGTTTGGCCGCGTGGATCGCCATAAAGCGTCTGACGTTGCGGTTGTATTTCAGGACGACGCATTGGTTGTAGTCGGAGGCGACGTGGTAGCCCGCGTAGTACCAATTGGAGCTGACGACCACCGACCACTTCTGTCCTCGCTCGTCTAGCGTCGCCTGGACGTGCTTGGCCATCGCGTACGCGTCGCCCGTCTTGTCGTCGCGCACGTACGTCCGGATCGTCTCGCGCAGCGCGTTGTCGATGCATTCGGCCGCGTTCCGGTCTGAGACGCGCACGCAATTGGCGCGCCTTGTCGCGAATCAGCGCGCTCGAGCACGCACGCACGCACCAATCTTGCAGGCGAGTCTGGCCGAGGGCGTCGGCTCGGCCGTGCTGACGACGAAGTAGCGCGGCTTCTTGCCCGCGACGCCTGCAGTGCGCGCACGCGTGTCGACATTTGAGGCGAGGGTCACTCGAGAACAGTGTGGGTGCCGCTCACGTAATCGGCGAGCCGCGGCGACGGGGTCGACGTCGTCGCAGGCGAAGTCGACGCGAGCGTAGCGCGTGAACTGGATGTACTTGGCGTCCTGCTTCATCATCTGGCAGGAGTTGCCGCCGGGACTGGTGTCGCCGACTTGCGCCATCTCTTTGCTGCCGCCCACGCTGAACTGCAGCCACGCCTGCGTCTTGTCGCGGTTCCGCGTGTACTGGCAGTCGCCGCGCGCGGCCGCGGCGCCCTCCGCTGCTAAAACGACCAGCGTTCAATGGGTTGCTTGCGATTCCAGATAGCGAACCTTGGTGCCCGAAGAGCGACAGCAGCGAGTTGTCCCCCAGTCGATGCAGCACGCTTCTCGAGCTCTCAGCTTCCACCTGTTTGGGCAGATCGGCCAGTTTGACGAGCACGACCACGTACCTGTAATCCAGCGCTTCCGAATTACACTTGCGCGATTCTCTCACAAGCAGCGGTGCTCAGTCAGGGACAAGCGCATCCTCGTACCAGTTCTCGTCTTTGGCGTCCGCTTCGTCAATGAGACACACTCCCGTGTCGGTGTAGACTTTCGCCGCGACGTTGCCGAACCCTTCGGACTGAACACGACAGATGGACTCCTTTGAGTCTGTGTCTGCTTGTGTGGCGCTCGGTCACTGCGTGTGCTGGGCTGGGCATACGCGGCATACCTTGGCGACGAGGATGGCCATGTTGCCCTTGCCGTGGGTGCCGTACTTGAGGAGACGGGCGAACTGCGCGGCGGACGGGTTGCTCTTGGCGATCGTGCGCACCAGCAGACGCAGCTCGTTGTCCGGACACAGATTCGCTCCCTGGTCTGAACGCATAAGTCGCCCGTGCGCGCATGTGCCACGCCGACCGTCGTCCTTGTTTCCCTCTCGTCCCACCATAGAGGCCGCACTTGGGGATGGGAATGAGGCCGGGGACTTGTTTGGGCGCGGCGTCGCAGCTGAGCTGCGCGTAGAAGTCGGCGCGCAGCGTGCCGTCGGCCGTGTCGCCGTGGCAGAAGTTGTCCGCCTCAGCGCCCTGCACGGCCTTGTCGATCGGGCCCACCGGCTCCATCACCTCCACCGACAGCCAGGCGCCCGCCTCGCCCGTCTCTCGACGACACCGGCCCAGCTCCCCCGCTGCCACCGCGTCCACGCACCTTCGGTCGACGCCCTCACGATTGGCATCGGCGTCGTCACTCACCGACAGAGGCGACAGCCGCACACGACACCGCCACCAACAGCAACCGCTGCATCTTTCTTTTCCCGTCCCTTTCTTCGACAGAGCTCAAGAAATGGAAAAGTGTCCCCGCTCTCAGTCTAGGGGCTGTTTGAGGGTACCTACTTCTCAACAGTTAAAAAACAATAAAAGCTATGTACCCGGCAGCTAAACAGTAGCGCGTTGTTCATATCAGTACAGAATACGTTCATTACCAGACACGCCCAACTGTAAACTTTATAGTGGTAAAGACATTTGCACGCCGTTATCTGTGTTTTCCTGACCAAATTCTTTGTTGAAGTGAATTGGCGCAACTATTCCTCACTTCTGACAACGCTGACACTTGCAGTAAAAACTCCGCGAAAGCCTTCTACAAGGACAGCGGCCCAAGAAACGAGCGCGTCTGTCGTCGCCCGTCGCGCCTCTGTGAAGCGGCCATCGACATTTTAAACGGTCTACCTGCAAAACAGGTCGTACACACAGAAAATCGTAGGAACAAACACATCGCTGTAGAAGTCGGGTAGACGTACTCGGAAGAATGACGAACAACCGCACCGACGGCTGCACGCGTCATTGTGTGTAGTCGCTCTGTGTCGGTTCAGTTTGAAGGTCATGATGGATTGGAGCCACGGCGGACGGAGTGGATGATTGATAGAAATTGTTGCGTATTTTGTGAATTAAAAAAAGAATATACAAAATGTAGCCAAAGCCTTGTAGCCAAAGCCGACGTAGACGTTCCAAATTCCATTCCTGATTACGCGTCGCACGAATTCTCACGACGAGGCGACACGAGCACGACGCGATATTAGGTGCATTGCAAACTCTGTATCTCTCTCAGGGCGCGCACAATCGTGTTACAGCGTTCCCGCGACCTTATTAATGGAGAATACGATTTGCGGCTGCTCTCGCGACGGCCCCGCCGGCCCACCGCCGACCGCGCCGGCGGGTCCAGCGGCGGCAGCGGCGTCGACGCCCCGGAAAGGCGACACGTCGGCTAGCCGGGTGGGCCTCGTGCCGGCGCCCGGCTGGCCGGCGCACGTGGGGTCGCAGGCCAGTGGGCACGTCCAGAGCATGTAGACGGCGTTGGCCGTGCACTCGTCCAGCGACTCCCAGTACTCGCAGTCGACGTGGAAGTTGCGGCAGTCCTGCTCGGGCGCGTCCTCGCCGCCGCCTGTGGACAGGACGAACGATTACTTCCTCGTCTACCGAGCCCTGCCCGATGTCGCTGGCACCTGGACACGAGGGCGTGCAGGCGCCCCGGCACTGCGGGCCCATGAACTCGGGATTGACGTCGCACTCGCCGCTCTCCGCCCACAGCTTGCAGAGCTTGTGGAGATTCGTGCACGGCGCTGCAATTGTGCCCGGACGACGACGGCTGCCAGGCCTGTGTTCTGGGAGAGGAGGCGAGCGCCTACCGGGCGGCGTGAAGCCGGGCGGCATGATGACGATCGGCGTGGAGCCCGGCACTGGGACCGTGCCGGACGTCACCGGGGGTGCGCCTGACGTCGTCGGTCCATTCACGCCCGGCGGCATTGGACCGGGAGGCAGGGTCGCACCGCCGTTGTCAGGCTCCTCTGTCGCCACTTTCGTCGTCTCTTCCGTGGAAGGCTCCTCCGTCGTCGACGCCTCGCAAGTTGAAGCTGCGGTCGACGACAACGGTCGACGGTGACGCGGAAACGACCCGTCCCATGCACCCTGCGGGTACTCACCGCACAGGTCTCCGTCGCAGCCGTTCGGACAATCCGAGCAGGGCTCGCCCTGGACGTACGGCTGCTCGCCCTGGTAGTTGCCTCTGCGTTCGGCGCTCTTTCGTTAAAAGTCGATCGTCTGCGTCGTCGTTTTTAACGAAAAACATCGTACGGCGGTCCGTAGTTGCAGACGACGAGGTGTCCGCTGGCGAGGGTGCCCGCTCCGGTGATCTCGTCGCAGCTGGCGATCGCGCACCCCACCGCGCACGTCTCCGCCCACACGATCTGCGTGTAGTGGCCGCACATGGCCCCAGGTGCGCACTCGTTGCTGTCGAAGTCGTAGTCTTGGACCTGAAGCACGGGCGCGTCACCGGGTCGTCTTAGTCGTGGGCTAGCTAGGCTCAATAATTAGCATAGATAGGTAGGGTACCCTCATCTTCATGACGCCTTCCCGTCTAGAGGCACATTTGCCACGAGTGACATAGGGGAGTATACCCCTCCCCGAGATGGTGTGAAAAAAATGCAAGAGGGTCCATCCACCCTGTTGCAAAAATGCCCGGGCAAAAGAAGAGTGAGAGAAAGCATTTTAGCTCGCTTGCAAGGTTAAAAATGCTCGAAAGTAGCTCAAAATAGGTTCCAATGCTCGAAAGTAGCCCAAAATCTCAAAATGTTTGCCTGCAGCGCCTGTTAGACAGACCCTGTTAAAAAGTTGGAAATCTGTGCTCCCTCCCGAAACCACATCCTGGCTACGCCACTGGTATCTTCGTCGTGGGACCCGAAAGAACCGCGCCGACATTTGTGAGAAGGAAACCGATTCTCTATCCTAGCCCTAGGTTCCGGGAGGGGGGGGGGGTCGGGGACTGGGCACCTCGTTGAACCAGCTCTCGAGCACCGCCTCGACGGTGGGCGCGTCCGAGGCGCTCGTGACGAAGAGGTTCTCGCCGGTGGAGTCGAAGCTGCCCGCGTTCCTGCTGTCGTCCTCGCGGTGCTTGAACTCGCACCGACTGGCGTGCTCCTCGGCCAGCTTCTGCAGCTCCTCGTCCCACACCTGCGGGCGCGCTAGATCCCCTCGAAAACGAGCGTCGACAACGAGCTCTCTCTCTCTCACCAGCTTCTGCATGTTGGCCGCCTCGGTGCTGACGCGCAGCTCGTTGTGCTTTCGCGTCCACGCCGACGCCGACCGGCTGCCGCTCAGTGGCACGACTGCAAAGACGAGATGGGTGCGCAAGGCGCTGACGATTACGGGAAGTAATTGTAATTTATTTTGCTAATTAGGTATTTGTTTTAATTTTTTCAGGCTCTATTGCTATATCATTTTGCATTTTATATTCGAGCAGCTATGTAGCTGGAGGTACACACGCACTGTTTTGCGCCAGCGCCGTCGAGGCGAAGCAGCAGCCAATCAGCGCCGTCGCCGACAGCAGCCAAGTCGTGGCAGCCATTTTGAGAAAACCAATTTTTTTTTAAACAGATTCTATTCGGTCTAATTGTGGGCGCTAAGCTCAAGTGATCGCAGTGCGAGACACGGCGCCGCGCGTCGCATCGCGCCCCAGGTCCTTTTCGGGGGTTTGACGACGAGATGCGCGTCGTCAAGCCCGAGGCGGTGATCGCGACTCTACCGTATCAATGACTGAATACCTTGAGATTTTTATTACTTCGATTTTTTACACTAAAGCGAAAATTGTGCCAAAGCCAGTGATGAAAAACATAAACCAACGAAATTGACGAGGAAATCGACGAAATTGACGAGCGTGCATCGCTTCGTTGAATGCTATGCTTGCCTGTGCCGAATCGTGTCGTGTCGTCGCAGTATTTCGCGTTCTTTTACACAGTGCAGTACTGTGTCGCTGCTCGCGCGTTTGAAGTTGCTCAATCCGCCCGAGGCCAGTGCCGTTTCAAATCCTGCGCTGTCGGTGTGGGGTGGGTGTGCGCGCGCACGCGCTCGCAACCGCTTGGCACACCCTACTCTCTTCTCAAAAATACGCTTGCGGCACACACTTACCCTCTTCTCTATACGCTCGGCGATTGCTGACTGATTGCCGTCTCGAGTGTACAGATTTGCAAATGAGAGATTTGCAACCGCGCAGTAATACGACCGCACAGTGACAACATCGGCCTTCTTAGGCAAGCGAAGGTACAACATGAAATGAAATGTCGTGTAGTACTGCCGAGCGAATCGATCAAAAAATGTTGTACAAAAATTGAGCCCTATCAGACGTGCTAGTCACGAGAAACACTGGATTTTGTAGATTTTTGACGTGGCTCCCGTGGAAATGCGGCCGTTTGCGCGGGGAGCAACGAAATTTGATGAAATTGGACGCGTAGGCGCAGAACATGTCGACGTATACCAAGTTGTGTTAAAATGTGAGCTCGATCGGATCCTCCGGTCATAAGAACGAAACTGGGAAACATTTTGTAGTGTACAAACTTCTCTGTTAAATTAGTCACTACTAATATACTATATTTTCCAAGTCGACAGTGTCACATTAAATAGCTCCGTTCGCTCGCATGTCACTTCCGCTCATCGTGCTTGGGATCACTGTAGTGTCGTTGCCAACACTACACTTTTGTCAATCAATTTTTTTTTTGGGACGTAGTGTAGGTTAATGCAGGTGTAGTTGCGTTGCTGGGGCTGTACCGCTGATGCGCGAGACTTGTGCATGCGGTGACAGAATGGGCGGTCGCCATCGCGCTCGCCGTCCCTCTGTCGCACGAGAGGTTGTTGTTGGCTCGTCGACGCGGCGTCCAATTCAGCTCGGCGACTGCAGACGCCGCCTGGACGGGAGCGCCAAAAAGACGCGTGTCGACCAAAAGAAAGTCGTCAAGACCCGCTGCGCGAATTGCATTTACAACCGGAGGGGGGGGGGGAGGGAAGCGCACGGTCGTTCGGATTTTCCAATTATTACACAGCCAACTCGGCGTCGCGACCCTTCCTCCACACGATGCGTGTGGCAAAGGCGCCATTTTGTCTCCGTTTTGACTACAACGACACGTTCGACTACTACACGCCTATCGGTCGACCCATCGAAGTCCGCCTACCGAGAACGAGCAGAGTCTTCTCAATCTTCAAATCGCCCCAAGTTGGTATCAGAGTCCATTGGAAGCAGTCTAGCAGCAAGTACCGGTCGTGTCAATTGTACTGCCTAAGAACAGGGAAACGATGCTCTCTTCCTGCTCTTGTGTCATAGTACCCCCCCCCCCCCAACTCCCACCCAACCCCATAATCAATTCCACCCATCTGCGCAAATCTCAGGGCAATTGTCTAGCGGCGACAGGAACTCCGCTTGCAGGATGCAGTGCGACTGCGTGGTGTGTAAGTCGGTTCGCGGCAAAGCGGACGATTGCATTCTCTGCCAATCCGTCTGCTTCGGCAACTGCATCGTCCACATGTGATGCAAGGAAGAAGGCGATTTGTGGATTTCTCACAGACACAGCTCCCAGTTGCAGCGGCAACTCTACGTAGATGGTGTAATGGGGCCGTGTGGTATACCGTAAATCCTCCAATACAGCCCCCCCCCCTCTAATAGTGCCCCCCCTCCAATAGTGCCCCCGGGTACGGCAAGGTTGAAATAATAGAGCCCCCCTCCAATAGTGCCCCCGGGGGTAAGGGGTATGTTGTGCCATGTGCCTTTTATGGGCGAAAATATAGTGGTAGGTACATTTATATCGTGTATACACACTACTACTAACCAATAATAGTACGTTTCAGCAACTATTAGCAGTAAATCAACCATTAAATGTGGCAAAAGTGATCAAAATCATCGAAAAATCGGCAATTTTGACAGCGAAACTAGCATTACCATTCAAAATTTTTAGGTTGAAATAATAGAAGCCGCCCCTCCAATAGTGCCCCCCCCCCCCTCCAATAGTGCCCCCGGGTAAGGAGAGGTTGAAAAAATAGTGCCCCGGGGGCACTATTGGAGGATTAATGTGCGCTGCGAGCTGCGAACATACAAGCCGTCTACAGTGCCGCTTAGCGCGCATTAGGATGCAAACTGAAGTTTTCCACTCATTGAACACTGAATAGAGAAGGCAGCGGCAACGTCGAGACAGCGGACGTCCCAGACCTACAATACAAGCGTATGACAGTGGTACTCGTGTTGTGTGCGTGCGTGTGGTGGGTGCGTGCGAACGTGCGCGCGGTAAATGTCGCGAAGAAACTGTCAAAACAGATTAGTCAAACTGTCAAACTAAGTTAGCTAAGCAGAAACTTTTCTGTAAGGGAACAACGCTATCGCCACTGCAATGAATTGTAAAAACATATCTACTGTAATCTACTGCTGCAACGCTCGCTGAAACATACATACCGTAAGTCCTCCAATACAACCCCCCTCCAATAGTGCCCCCCTCTCCAACAGTGCCCCGGGTATGGCAAGGTTGAAATAATAGAGCCCCCCTGCAATAGTGCCCCCCTCTCCAATAGTGCCCCGGGTATGGCAAGGTTGAAATAATAGAGCCCCCCTGCAATAGTGCCCACGAGGGTAAGGGATTGTTGTGCCGTGTGCCTTTTCTGGGCAAAAATATAGTTGTAGGTACATTTACATTGTGTATACACACTACTACATACTAACCAATAATAGTACGTTTCAGCAACTATTAAAGGTAAATCAACCATTAAATGTGGCAAAAGTGATCAAAGTCACCGAAAAATCGGCAATTTTGACAGCGAAACTAGCATTACCATTCAAAATTTTTAGGTTGAAATAATAGAAGCCCCCCCCCCTCCAATAGTGCCCCCTCCTCCAATAGTGTCCCCGGGTAAAGAGAGTTTGAAAAAATAGTGCCCCGGGGGCACTATTGGAGGATTTACGGTATCTACTGTAGATCATCTAATAAGTAGTGGCTGAGCGCATGGCTTCCGCCGTGCGGCATAGTTCAATGACACGCCAACAAATGGGGGTGGGGGAGCCACAAATGTGCCGCGAGCGAAAGGCGTCCCAACACTTGACCTCCCTCGCACCAGCGCGACAGCCAGCGGGGGGGGGCGTAACCTCGTCGTTTCCACAATTCGCGCAGTCGAGCTAACGTAAGAAGAAGTGTCGATCGAGAGTGTTGTGTTCTAATGAAGGGTCATTCGAGGATCAGCAGAAATGGCGCGTTGTTGGCGATGGCCGCGCTTGCGGCGCTGGTGTTCCTGGTCACGGAGCTGCGCTCGTACGGCCGCGTCGCTGTCGATGGCAGCCGCCGCCGAGCTTCCGCTGCCGGGTTGTCGTCGTCGGCGTCCTCCAAGCCGCTGCAGTCGGCCGCGCCGCTCCACCTGGAACCGTTCGAGTTTCGATTGCGCCCCGCTGTCGACTGCCGCCGACAGGCGCACGTCGACACGGTCGTCTACGTGACCAGCGGCTTGTCGGCCGTCGACTTCGAGTTGAGAAGACGCATCCGGGCCAGCTGGGCGGCGAACGCGCCCGCGCAAGGGTTCTTGGTCTACTTCCTCGTGGGCTACGCACCGCTCGACGACCGCCGCGCCAACGAGGCGCAGGAGGCGCTGAAGACGGAGAGCCGTCGGCACGGAGACGTAATTCAGGCCGGCATTATGGACAAGTAAGTACTCGGCCAATAATGCCCAATTCGCACTGAGTAAAAACGAAACGTTTTTATTGAGGTACAATCGCCTCATGTACAAGTGGTGGGCTCAGCTGGTCTACCACGTCACGTACTGCGGCACGGCCGACTTCATGCTCTCGTCCGACAGCGACTCCTTTGTCGTTCTCGAGAACCTCAGGGCCTACCTGACCGACCACGCAGAGCTCTACGCGGACGAGACGACGCCCAGAGTCGGCTGCCGCATCATGGAGGGCCGCCCGGTGCGGGACCCGGCCAACCGCAAGTACTACGTGCCCCGCGAGATCTGGCCCTTCGACGAGCTGCCCGCCTACTGCAACGGGCCCTTTCAACTGATCCCGACGCGCGTCGCCCGTCGACTGGCGCACGCCTTTCCCCGGCTCGGCATCGACTACCTCACCGCCTTCTTGCCGTTCGACGTGGGCGCCGGCGTGCTCGCGACCTTCGTCGGCGTCCAGCTCGAGCCGATCGGTCGCCTGCTGCTCTTCCCACCCAGGGACCACGTGTGCGATCGCGACCTGGTGGCCGCCCACAAATTCCTGCCGCCCCAACTGCTGACCGACTTCCACGGGCTCCGGCGACGCTGCTGCGGCCGCACGTTGCCCTACCTGCTCGAGAGGGACGCGTGCGAGTTTCTGCCCGGAGTCAAGGGCCGCAGAGTCGCGGTCGCCGTCAACAACGTGGTCGTATAACGAGCAATGGCCTGCTGAAAATCGGTGTACAGCAGTGTGAGAAACCAGTTGTTGCGTGCCTTAACATGCACATGGCGGCCAAAGGCCGCATGCGCCTCTAGTGCTTTAAAATAACTAGTATACGGGTTCGATTCTTGATGGATCCATCAACGAGAATTTATTCTCCTATCAATGGTTTTTCTCGTGCTGTCGCTGTGCCTTTCCAAAAAGCAAAAAAAATGCCACCGCGCGGAAGTTGCAGAGACAGCACGAAGCACCTCTGCCCTCCTCCTCAGGCAAGGGAATCCATCCGAAGACGTCTCCCCCGGGCACCTTTTCACAGGCCGAAGCGGAGGGGAGGACGTGCTCAGCCCGAGAGCTGAGGTGCTGGAACCCCAAACCAGCTGCACCAACCCCGAAGGGACGGGAGTTATTAACTTTTCCGCAGGCGTCAGTTAAAAAAGACGCAAGTTAAAAAAGACGCATGTTAAAAAAGACGCATGTTAAAAAAGACGCGCGTTAAAAAAGACGCGCGTTAAGAAAGACGCAAGCCACAAAACGACGGAGGTTAAAAAAGACGCAGCAGTTCTCCAGGCGGCCGCTAAGTGGAATAGGAAGTGGAACGGGAACGGCGCGTGCGTGCAGATGTTTGTCGCTTTACCCTTTGAGAGTCGAGATACATGTATGTAAAGGGTGTTTTTTTTAAACTGCACAATTTATTTTTTGAATAACTTTCTATTCCCTTATCCGATCACCGTGAAATTTGAACCAAAGACGCCCAAGACTTTAGGGTTTTGTCTAGAAAAGGATTTCGAAATCGCATTTGTATCCATGAAGTAATGGTCATTCGAACGCGAGGTCCAAATTTCCTCATTTTGACTGGGGGCCCTCACGCTCTCACATGCTCCTCTTCTTGGCCAATCTGCTAAAAGCTTGGGGATGTGTGCGAAATTGAGCTGCCTACAAGATGGCATTAACCTTTTTGAGCCAGACAAAACCCTAAAGTCTTGGGCGTCTTTGGTTCAAATTTCACGGTGATCGGATCAGGGAATAGAAAGTTATTCAAAAAATAAATTGTGCAGTTTAAAAAAAACACCCTATAGATCCCAGCACTCCAATCGCCTTTTTTCCACAATTGTATAATGTACTAGCGCGCTCGCGCGCGCCTTCGGCGCGCGCTCACGCGCTAGGTCGCTCGCCGCTTCGCGGCTCGCGACGCTAGCGGGCTCGGCGCTGCGCGCCTCGCCTCCTTTGGGCTCGCCGCTCCACCGAGTGCAATTGCACGTGAGGTGCACACGACTATTGCTGTGACCCATATAGCAGCCCTCCACAGCTTGCCCAGCTTTAGGGGAAAGTGCGGACGTACAGACGTACACGGCGATTAGAGAGTAAGATGTATCTGCTGGACCAAGCGGCGGTCAATCTCAATTTCTCAGCCGATTTTAAACAACACTGCTTAGCAATCGGATGACATGGAAACCATTGTAAATCTATTCCTGCCCACCTTTCCTGCCCTCCAGCAATTCCTCTGTCAGGGCAATTTATCCCGTAACGAGTGCGCCGCAAAACTGGAAGACTAACTGTGGTAGGCATTAAAGTTTATTTTTCATATTGGCGCGTACAGCGAGCAAGCGTACAGCCAGGACGCTTCGTCGACTGTGAGGGCGCGGCAAATGTACAGGTACACGACACCTCCAGATGCTGCCAATTCAACGTCGTCTATGCAAAAAAACTACAATGTCCATAAGTGACGTGAAGTCTGCAGTGGAGCAGAGCGTCGCTCTCGTCCGAAGCGAGCTGACGATCAGGCGCTGACGCTCGTGAACGCGCCAGCGTGCATGACCTACGGGCTACGGCTACCACGTACCGGCAAGAACCAACCGACCGTCCCAGTTACCTGACCAGTTTCAGGCAGAGCGTTTGAACAACGGTGGCGAGCGCTTCCCGCCCAACGCCTTCTGCTGCAGCATCACGGAGTGCTGGAGTATTGTCGTCACTGGGTCAGCAACGTGGCACACAACATTGCTGAACATAGAACATTGCTGCTGCCGCCGCCGTCTGCGTCTTTCTAAACGCGCGTCTTTTTTAACGCGATAATATCAGGCTGCGTCTTTTTTAACGCGTCTTTTTTACATGCGTCTTTTTTAACAAGATTTTCCGCGTCTTTTTCAACGCGCGTCTTTTTTAAGCGTAACCCTTTTCCGCACGGTGGTGGATGATTGCATAAAAAGACTGCTATACATACCCAGAAGGCGAATTGCAACATCGGTTGAGCAGGTTTGAGCATGGCGAGCACAGTGACGAGAGCCGTCGGGAAATCGATAAAGCTGACGGAATATTGATCCCGAGTTCTTCGTCGAAATCGTGCGTAGTACAACGACTAGTGGAGATGATGAAAATCCGTTTTGCCGTTGTTTCACAGAGCGCATGGCTTCCGCCGTGCGGCATAGTTCAATGACACACCAACAAATGGGGGTGGGGGAGCCACAAATGTGCCGCGAGCGAAAGGCGTCCCAACGCTTGACCTCCCTCTCACCAGCGCGACAGCCAGCGGAGGAGGGGTGGGGGGGGGGGTCGTAACCTCGTGGTTTCTCAATTCGCGCAGTCGAGCTAACGCAAGAAGAAGTGCCGATCGAGACTGTTGTGTCCAAATGATGGGTCATTCGAGGATCAGCAGTTCGTTCGTTTCGTTCGCAGGATCGTTGTTGACGACGACCGCGCTCGCGGCGCTGGTGTTTCTGGTCACGGAGCTGCGCTCGGACGGCCGCGTCGCTGTCGATGGCAGCCGCCGCCGAGCTTCCGCTGCCGGGTTGTCGTCGTCGGCGTCCCAGCCGCTTCGGCAGTCTGCCGCCGCGCCGTTCCATCTGGAACCGTTCGAGTTTCGATTGCGCCCCGCTGTCGACTGCCGCCGACAGGCGCACGTCGACACGGTCGTCTACGTGACGAGCGGCTTGTCGGCCGTCGACTTCGAGTTGAGGAGGCGCTTTCAGCGCAGCTGGGCGGCGAAGGCGCCTGCGCAAGGATTCCTGGTCTTCTTCCTCGTGGGCTACGCACCGCTCGACGACCGCCGCGCCAACGAGGCGCAGGAGGCGCTGAAGACGGAAAGTCGTCAGCACGGAGACGTCATTCAGGCCGGCATTATGGACAAGTACAAGAGTACCAATAGTGCCCAACCAATTCGCGCTGCGTAGACAAGACGTGTTTTTTATTGAGGTACAATCGCCTCATGTACAAGTGGTGGGCTCAGCTGGTCTACCACGTCACGTACTGCGGCACGGCCGACTTCATGCTCTCGTCCGACAGCGACTCCTTTGTCGTTCTCGAGAACCTCAGGGCCTACCTGACCGACCACGCAGAGCTCTACGCGGACGAGACGACGCCCAGAGTCGGCTGCCGCATCATGGAGGGCCGCCCGGTGCGGGACCCGGCCAACCGCAAGTACTACGTGCCCCGCGAGATCTGGCCCTTCGACGAGCTGCCCGCCTACTGCAACGGGCCCTTTCAACTGATCCCGACGCGCGTCGCCCGTCGACTGGCGCACGCCTTTCCCCGGCTCGGCATCGACTACCTCACCGCCTTCTTGCCGTTCGACGTGGGCGCCGGCGTGCTCGCGACCTTCGCCGGCGTCCGGCTCGAGCCGATCGGTCGCCTGCTGCTCTTCGCACCCAGGGACCACGTGTGCGATCGCGACCTAGTGGCCGCCCACAAGTTCCTGCCGCCCCAACTGCTGACGGACTTCCACGAGCTCCGGCGACGCTGCTGCGGCCGCACGTTGCCCTACCTGCTCGAGAGGGACGCGTGCGAGTTTCTGCCCGGAGTCAAGGGCCGCCGAGTAGCGGTCGCCGTCAGCAACGTGGTCGTATAACGAGCAATGGCCTGCTGAAAATCGGTGTACAGCAGTGTGAGAAACCATTTGTTGCGTGCCTTAACATGCACATGGCGGCCAAAGGCCGCATGCGCCTCTAGTGCTTTAAAATAACTAGTATACGCGTTCGATTCTTGATGGATCCACCAACGAGGATTTATTCTCCTGTCAATGATTTTTCTCGTGCTGTCGCTGCGCCTTTCCAAAAAGCAAAAAAAAATGCCACCGCGCGGAAGTTGCAGAGACAGCACGAAGCACCTCTGCCCTCCTCCTCAGGCAAGGGAATCCATCCGAAGACGTCTCCCCCGGGCACCTTTTCACAGGCCGAAGCGGAGGGGAGGACGTGCTCAGCCCGAGAGCTGAGGTGCTGGAACCCCAAACCAGCTGCACCAACCCCGAAGGGACGGGAGTTATTAACTTTTCCGCACGGTGGTGGACGACTGCATAAAAAGACTGCTAATATATACCCAGAAGGCGAATTGCAACATCGGTTGAGCAGGTTTGAGCATGGCGAGCACGGTGACGAGTGCCGTCGGGAAATCGATAAAGCTGACGGAATATTGATCCCGAGTTCTTCGTCGAAATCGTGCGTAGTACAACGACTAGTGGAGATGATGAAAACCCTCTTTGCCGTTGTTTCACAGCGCTTATCACATTGAAGCTCAATTAAACTGTACTTTTCAAGAAGTAACATAGGCGTCTGATATTCGTCTGCGTCTGCGTCTGCGTCCGTATTCAGAGCTGCTGGCTACCAGTATCGTTTTGACGAGCAAACATAGTGCGAGTAGTAATATCGTGGAATCGTGAAACGTCGCGTATGTGAGTTGTCAAATCAAATCAATGTTGCACCGACACCGTACAGGGACCATTAACCAACGTACGAGGCACGAAAGGGAGATGCATCATATAAATAGCACTGTATCAGTATATCCCTACAAACTAAGGGCGTTCATTTCCGGGGAGGGATGATGGGCCGCCCAACCCCCTGATTACGGTTTTGGGGCCGAAGCCCCAGAGCCCCCCTACACCCTCTGGAACATACATGTAACCGGTTTTTTTATGTGGGGGGGGGGGTCTGAGAGACTTCTGGGGGGGGGCGTGGGGGGGTACTCAGATTTGAAGAGGGAGGGGGTCCCAGAAGGAAAAAAAATGTTCCAAAATAGTGTCTAAATAGGCACTTTTCAGTCAAAAATAGGTCAAAAATGCCTTAAAATAGGCTATAAATAGCGTTATTTAGCTGTTTTAAGGCCAAAATACACTGAGAAAAAAAAGTACACTACTTTGTACAATTGTTGGCAAGTTGGAAAACTTCAGGAAAATTCTGGGGGGGGGTCTGGGGGGCTGGGTAGGGGTAAAATTCTGGCTGGGGGGCGGGCAACCCCCCCCCCCAGTTACATGTATGGTCGGGAATGAGAGAGGGCATCCTTCTGCACAAGGGGATTAGTAACTCAGTGACTTCGGTGGAAGGGAGTTGAACCCCCGACCAAGAGCGCGCCGAGCACGACGCCTTACCACTGAGCCACCCGCTCTCGTGAAATGGACGACAGGCGACCAGTTGTTGGTGCTGCCTGCTACAGTGGTCGCTCTTGCTCATCAATGCCCATGGTACTCGTGTTTCAATTTTCCATACCTAATGTATAGTCGCATTGCAATAAAAGCGGCTCGTTCGTGGTGACAATTCACAATTTCGCGTTCCCAGTTCTGGGAAAGATCATTGTTACGAGACGAGTTACCCTATCGTTACCGCGCGTCCGTATATACCGGTATGGAGGTACAGTCTATATGTAGGGCCGTATATATGTATATACCGTAAACCCTATAATTAGCCCCCCCTATAATTAGCCCCCCCCCGTTTTATGTTTGTCAGTTGTCATGTTAGTTTTGTATTTTGTACCGAGATTCATAAATTGTCTAAGCTCGGTATTTTCTACAATATTCAGGTCACCGGTAACCACATGTCCTAATTGTCGGTCTCTATAAATTTCGTTGCATCTACAGCGTTCCATGCTCAAAAGATGTTCTCTAAGCTGTGCAGCTGTAAGCTTTCGCAGTATTTTGGTGTAGTTGCAGACTTGTAGCCATGCTGGTGACGTTGTTTTGTACACCACCTGAACGGTCCAGTCAACAGCTTCCGTTGGTTTGCTGATGAGTTTACCGATCCTTGTTGCCTTCAATAATTTGGCAATTCCAATTCGTGACACTACTTGATTCGTATGTAGTACTGTAACCCTTACTGTCCGTCGCTTCTGTGTTTCATCAGCGTTGTGTCTTCGTGAGGTACTCTGCAGATAGGCTAGAATTTTGTCGTAGGTATGCTGTTGTAGGCCTTTAGCCATACATCGAAAATACAGGTACTGTATGTACTTTTTCCTGGTTTTCTGTAGCATTTGTGTTTGGTCTCCAATTTGGATTTGTTCAAATTCTCTTATGTAGCTTTCCATTTCCGTATCCGTCGGTTTGTGCTTATGCTTACGATCCTTGTGTTTTTTGGTGAAGTTAATTTTGCGTTTCCGTGTCATTCTCAATGCGCTAAAGTACGGATTTTTATTACTTGGAATGTTTTGCATGTCAAACGCGTTGTGTACGTTGCCAATACCTTTACAGTTTGTATTTAAGCCACAGGGGTATAGGCTATTCATTTGTTTAATCCAGAAATGCTCAGCCTCAAGTCTAGTTTTATCCGTATTCGCGTCCACATGGCTAAAGCTCTGCAAAATTTCGATGCTGATGTCAGACACCGTATGTCCGTCTTTTCTAAAATGTGTGTAGAGCTTTTGACAATTTGAATCTTTGAGTATCGCCAGTCTGTGTTCTCGAAATCTACACGCTAAGGATCGTTTCGTTTCTCCAATATACTGATAATCGCATTTCCTACATGTAATAAGGTACACTACGTTCTTAGTTTTACAGTCCCATACCGTATCATTCAGTGCATTAGTCGTCAACTTTTGGTTGGTAGAACCCACCGTAATATAGTCGCGTGTGTTAATAAACGCACAGGTTATGCAGTTTTTTCCGCATGCGCGTGTGACACTATGAATGCCTTCGTTCGGTAGAATACTGTATTGCAACCCGTCTTCTCCACTGCTACACCTGACGTTGCAGAACCTCCCTGTAGAACCACGGCTTTCTTGTGGTACAACCTGCGGTACAGTGACGGAATTCGAAAGAGAGGTTTGGATTGAGTCAGGAATAGAGTGGTCCCTCCGAGACTATTGCCAGGGCTGCTGGCCAGGCGTCTGCCACGGCTAAATAGCGTTTCCTGGGCAGCCCAGATTCCTAGGGATCACTCCCGAGCCCTCGGAGGCAAGGGCAGAAGCCGCGGGAGCGCCATCCGTAGAGCGGCTGCCGATCCCATATGTATGGCTGTACAGTGTAACGTCTTTTCTGTATGTACTGTAACTATTTGTAGTTGTACTGCTACTCTGGGAAATGTATGTGTATTTTTTACACCGTGGGTCATTGTATTGTACGTGTGTGTCATAGAGGTGTACCTCATATACACCTATACCGTATTGCTGTATATGTTGGTAGTAAGGTAGTAGCCGTATCGTGTACTGTACAGACCTTGGGTGGTCGTGTGGTCTACAAGGTGGTCAGCTATAGAGCTTGGTGGTACGAATACAGTGGAGGGTTCATGAATCTACGGACAAAATCACCAGTGTCACAGCTAGCATCATCTATATCAATCCTAAATAGTAAAACAAATTTTCGGTATTTTTGCTTTGAATTCTTGAATTATTTCCTGGCTCTTTTCGTTTGTGACGTCGACGTGGACGTGCCCTCGTCGTCGCTGGATCCAGAGTCGTTTTCCTGCGCTTTTCTTTTTTGTTTCAGTTTCTCTTTCGCCTCGTCCACATTCATTCGCTTTTTGGATTTTTTCTCAAAATAGCGTTCCTGTTTTAAATCCGGGCACCCAGTCGCCTCCGAACTTCTGACTGTACTTTTTGCCCAAGTCCCAAGCCTTGCTGTCGGCAGCGACTTGCTGCTCGGTTTTGTCGTCTTCGACTTTGATCGTTTTGTCATTGATAGTGAATCCTTTCAATTTGCTATTCAGCTTGAAGATTTTGTGCTTGTCGTCGCGTCTGACAAAGGCGACTATAAAAACGGTTCGGTCCTTGTCGAGCCAGTGCAGAGTGTCGATGGGGATCTGCTTGATTTCCGCTTCTGTCAGTTTGTATCCGTCCTTGAGAATGTGCTTCCAGACCTCTTGCACCGATTTGTCCTTGTCGAAGCCAAAACACTTGATTCTCAAGTTTCTCTCGCGTTGTTTTCTCTCGTTTTTTTCGATTTTGTTGGTGAGCTTGTCGATTTTCTCCGGTTTCCGTCCATCTGCTCCTGTTGCTTCTTCTGCGCGGATTCGATGCTATTTATCTGAATGCAAAACTATATGTGCCGTTCCAAACGTGCATTGGGTTGTAAATACATGGGTGGTTTTCCCCCAAAGGGAACCTGCCGAAGCAGGTGGTCACGCCGCAGAGCGGCACCCGCCGAAACGGGTTGGTCTCGCCGCAGAGCGGCACCCACCGAAGTGGGTTGGTCTCGCCGGTAAACCGGCACCCGAAAACGGGTTTTTTACTTTGTATTTTTTACTTATTTAATAATTTCTACCAGACAGAATCCAACAGGCGCGGGCTCTAGGCCACGATCAGCCACGTTGAATTACTGCCAAGTACATTGAATCAATTGATAGAAATTATTATGTATTTTTGTGAATTAAAGAAAATGTACAAATAATTTTTACAGATAAAAATTAAATTTATAATTTTGTGTAGTACTTTCTGCAATTGTGGGTGTTTCGCCTCCACCGCTTGACACCCGAGACGCACGAGGCTCGTCAGAAACGATGCGTCCCCTTTACATCGTGAAATCAAGCCGTAGACTAGGGATCTTCAGATCACATAAAATGAGAGAAGGAGGAAACCACCTTTTCGTCGATCCGCGCTTAAAATTCCGCTTCGGTGGTCTAGTTTTCTGCCATTGTTTATTTTCTAAAATTTTTTCAGTCGACCTGGTATATTCTGGAATGATTTCGATATACTGAATCGATTTCGGGAATTAGAGACAAAATTCAGTAGGTGCGAGTTGCCTTAAACTTGCAGTTGCAATTTGAGCATTCTTTGTACCGTATGTACTGTATGTACCGTATATGCCATAAGTACTGTATGTGCTGATTTAACGTATATGAAAATCTAATTGCGAATCATAGAATTGATCATGCGTTTCTTATTGAAGTTTGGTATCATGCATTTAATTTTATATTCATAATTCTGCAACACTGATATGGTGGTTTTCAGGATCCTATTTTCTTCAAAACCGTTGTGTTTGTACTCATCGATGATGCATTGTACTCGTCTAATAAAGTCTGACTCATCTCTAGTTAGTCGGATTATGCGTATAATCTGACCTTTAAGTATACCGTACGGCATGTTCATGGGTACGTTACTCGAGCTTTTAAAAAATCGCGTGATTTTGAAGGTGTAGTCATCGGTTTTATTGTATACTGTAGTGCTTAGTCTGCAGTTGTTAAGGTGCACTGTGACATCAAGGTAGTGTGTCAGCTGGTTTGAAACCGTTGTGTCGTTTAATTGCAGTTCATTAGGATAGATATCTTTAGCTAACGTCTGAAAGTCTTCAATGTTTATGACTAGTAGGTCATCCACGTACCGAAAAATCGCTTGGTTTGTGCGTAGTCTGTTACGACTCAGCCATGTAAATTCGAACCAGCTCAAACAGAGATCAGCCATGTCACAGCTGGTAGCGCCACCTTGTGGGCATCCCTTTATTATTCTGAACGTGGTGTTAGCAAATACCATGTACGAATTTTGTAGTATTTCCTCGCATAGCTGTTTTATTTCGTTTTTATGTAGGGTATTTGCGCCGGCACCTTGTCTAGCATATTGTATTTGTTCGCCCTTTTTGTACAGGTAGTCGCTTTTGGCATTTTTATGGCATAGGTCAATTATACCATTAATGCCACTCATAATTGTGTCGTGTTTCAGTGAGGGGTACAATGCTGAAAAATCACCACTGTATATACGCTTCACGTTGGTCATTGTGCGCAGCTGCTCGACAACCTCAAATGAGCTTTTTACTGAGACGTATCGAGTTTGTCCATTTCTGTTGGCTATCATCGCACAGTACCGCTTAAAGTGCAAAGCGTAGTGACTTAGGTAGTGTTTGCACAGTTTCTCAAGTGGTTTTAAACTGGATTGTCTGGCTGCCACGATAGCTCTGAATGCTGGTGGTCTTTTGTGTAATTTCGGGTTGGCAAAGAGTATAGGCAGAACGTTTCTATTTTCAGGTGTTACACCGTATGTGCTCATGAGACGTTTGTGTTTTTCCAGTATCTGATCCACCGTGTCATTTGTCGGTGTGAAGACTGCATTTCCATGTACAGTAATTCTGCCATTCTCAATATATATGCCACATTCATCACAGAGCTTTTTCAAATAATAATTTTTGCATAGGATGGAGTAGTTGCCTGGCACTTTGTCGGTAACTGTAATTATGTACCGTTTATGAAACGTTTCCAGGTACTGTATCCCCTTATTTGAAAGTCTTAGGTTCTGTGGAGTACTGTAAATCTCTTGATCAATTCTAGTTTCTATTATTTTTCGATATTTGCCTATTAATTTGGTGCAGTCACTTTCTGTGAGTACATTTTTAGCTCTTAGGCTACTGAGGAACCGATTCAGATCTGTCAGTATCGAATTAGCAATTTTATGTTTGTCAGTTGTTATGTTAGTTTTGTATTTTGTGCCGAGATTCATAAATTGTCTAAGTTCGGTATTTTCTACAATATTCAGGTCACCGGTAACCACATGTCCTAATTGTCGGTCTCTATAAATTTCGTTGCATCTACAGCGTTCCATGCTCAGAAGATGTTCTCTAAGCTGTGCAGCTGTAAGCTGTCGCAGTATTTTGGTGTAGTTGCAGACTTGTAGCCATGCTGGTGACGTTGTTTTGTACACCACCTGAACGGTCCAGTCAACAGCTTCCGTTGGTTTGCTGATGAGTTTACCGATCCTTGTTGCCTTCAATAATTTGGCAATTCCAATTCGTGACACTACTTGATTCGTATGTATTACTGTAACCCTTACTGTCCGTCGCTTCTGTGTTTCATCAGCGTTGTGTCTTCGTGAGGTACTCTGCAGATAGGCTAGAATTTTGTCGTAGGTATGCTGTTGTAGGCCTTTAGCCATACATCGAAAATACAGGTACTGTATGTATTTTTTCCTGGTCTTCTGTAGCATTTGTGTTTGGTCTCCAATTTGGATTTGTTCAAATTCTCTTATGTAGCTTTCTATTTCCGTATCCGTCGGTTTGTGCTTATGCTTACGATCTTTGTGTTTTTTGGTGAAGTTAATTTTGCGTTTCCGTGTCATTCTCAATGCGCTAAAGTACGGATTTTTATTACTTGGAATGTTTTGCATGTCAAACGCGTTGTGTACGTTTTGTCGTTGATAGTGAATCCTTTCAATTTGTTATTCATCTTGAAGATTTTGTGCTTGTCGTCGCGTCTGACAAATATTGGTGATATTGGTGTGTGGTATTGGTGTGATATTATATATTATATATCTGATATTGGTGTGTGTGTGTGTGTGTGTGTGTGTGTGGTGTTGGTATGAGTCTTACACAATCCTAACGTGTTGAGGTTGTGGCTATTGTTATGGCCAAACCCAACTGACTGACATAGTGTATGCATGCAGGCATGCATATGTACATGTGTGCTTGTGTATGGGTTGGTGCATGGTTTCAATGTGAGAGAACGATCTGACAAGTTTATCCAGCAGAGCCCAATCACTGCACACAATGAGGCAAGTCAATCGAGGTTGCACTGGTGATCCTATTTGGCTGAATAAGCATATCATTTGGTTGATGAGTCACTCCATTGAGATGCTATGTTTTCTATTCAACTATCAAAAAGTTGAACACTCTAATCATGAGCACGGTTCCATATTCACTATGCTGTCCACCTCAAAGAATGTAGGTAGCTATGCATTGTTGCAGCACAGTTTCAATAGTCTCACTTGGTGCTATCAATACAGTGCTGCTGACACATGTGTCTTCTTAGCAGCTCGAAGCATCCTTGGTTGAGTGGTGAAGGTCCTCAGTTGGTGATGAAGTCTGCAGTCATCCTCTCTATTGGACAGTATTCTAACTTCAATGCAGATGCACTCTCGAATCCAGTGATACTGTATGTCTGCCTGTTTTACCCAAGAGAAGCCTGCCTTGGGTAGTGCGAGTGCTCAGTATGTGTTGGTTGTCTTCTTTGTACAATGTCATCGCTTTCAGTGGCTCACCCAGGCTTGACATCAACACTGCCATTTGCCAAGCAGATGTCAGTGACAGTACTACATATTCTGCTTCAGTCGTCTAAGCATCACAATGGACGGTCGCTTGGTGCACCAGTCAGCTGATAGCACAACCTCCCAGTCATGGCATGAAGATTAAGACAATTTGTTTAGTCCACAAACAAGCTTGTCTTTGCCCTGTATATGTTACATAGCCGCCGCTTGGCTGCTGCATACAATGTCTCCCTCCAAATCGCCATTGAGAAGCACTGTGATAACATGCATTCGGTGTGCAATCATAACTTTTTATGCAGCCAAAGCAAGTAGGAATCTAAGCATTTCAAACTGCATGACTGGCAAGAATGTCTCATCATAGTCAATCTCATCTTGATCGTGTCTCATTTGCCATGACAGCTTCAAATTCCCTAAATCGATCAAAAACAGGATGCTTGCTTTGCATTGAGAATGCACTATACTGTACAAATCTTGAGAGGGCACCAATGACTGCAATGAAACGCCTTGATTGACCAAAACTTTCCATCTGTTTGGATCTGCTGACATCGCTGTGAGCAAGCTGCAATCTGCCTCTGAACTGGTTAGAATGGCTCTCGATACTTCTTCCCTTCGATACAGAGACTCCAAGCTAGTCATTCTTGTAAGATTCGATGTCATGTCCTTCTCAACCATCAACACTAGTTGCCATTTGCTTGCAACTAAGACACTGTAGCCACAAGTTCAACTTGGTGTCTGTCTTGGCAACTCCCACATACTCTCCTGAGTCAACATGTAGTTCGTCAATTCGATTTACGATTCATGTCAATTCGATGGTCCAGTCTGTCTGCTGTTTGGTGAGATATACCACGTTTCAGCACTGCAACTACACAATAGTTGTCTCTCTCTCTTTAGTGGCCATGTTGTTACAATTCTTCTGCTCTGCTGGCAACGTGACTGATCGAGTCTCTTCTTTGTTGTCAACTGTATCACTTGCTTTATTCCTTCCAATCACCTGTAGCTCCCCCTTGCTGCCCTTCTAGCTACATTGCTTGCTCCACCTCTAGCCAGGTTAGACCATGCAGACAGTGCCTTTCTCAGTGGAGAGTAGTTGGGGAAAAGATTTGCCAACAAGGGAACCACTTGATCTCGAATGGTGGTATGTACAATGTAAAGTCCTTCAACACCATGACTGTTATGCATTGCTTGATACAGGAAGAGTAGTATTAAAGTCGAATGGCATCACAACAGTCAAGTTGTGAAAGAAGTCTCCACACACTTTACTGAAGAACAAGTGCATTGAGGTCACAACACCCAAATGTTTGCTACATGAGGTGTGTGAAGCCATTTCAGATTGGTAGAAGTATATGGTTTTGACATTGACACCACCAAATTCGATGTCACTCATGATCTAGCAGCACTAGAGACACTAGCAAGCACTGCAACACCCTCATAGCCTACAGCAGATATGGCCAAGGCCAGGGTTGCAACCTCTGACAGTGTGCTGCAACAGTACATATTGAACTTGTGGTAATGATGCACCTCTCACAACTATTGTGCTGCATTTAAGGAAGCTATGGAAGGTGGGAAAGGAAGCTATTGATGGCATGGTGGTGCAAGTGGCAACAAGGATTGTGACTGAGTCTAGCCAAACTAGCACGATTATGTGCACACCTAGGCGCTTGTTATCATAGCATTGAACATGACAAGCTGACCAGATGTAGATGCAAGAAGGCATGTCTCTGAAGATGTAGGTCAACTCAATGAAGGTAGTTTTGAGCACCCTAGCTCAGTTCAATTTCAGAGTTCCATTGTTGGCAAATCTTTTCCCCAACTACTCTCCACTGAGAAAGGCACTGTCTGCATGGTCTAACCTGGCTAGAGGTGGAGCAAGCAATGTAGCTAGAAGGGCAGCAAGGGGGAGCTACAGGTGATTGGAAGGAATAAAGCAAGTGATACAGTTGACAACAAAGAAGAGACTCCATCAGGCACGTTGCCAGCAGAGCAGAAGAATTGTAACAACATGGCCACTAAAGAGAGAGAGACAACTATTGTGTAGTTGCAGTGCTGAAACGTGGTATATCTCACCAAACAGCAGACAGACCGGACCATCGAATTGACATGAATCGTAAATCGAATTGACGAACTACATGTTGACTCAGGAGAGTATGTGGGAGTTGCCAAGACAGACACCAAGTTGAACTTGTGGCTACAGTGTCTTAGTTGCAAGCAAATGGCAACTAGTGTTGATGGTTGAGAAGGACATGACATCGAATCTTACAAGAATGACTAGCTTGGAGTCTCTGTATCGAAGGGAAGAAGTATCGAGAGCCATTCTAACCAGTTCAGAGGCAGATTGCAGCTTGCTCACAGCGATGTCAGCAGACCCAAACAGATGGAAAGTTTTGGTCAATCAAAGCGTTTCATTGCAGTCATTGGTGCCCTCTCAAGATTTGTACAGTATAGTGCATACTCAATGCAAAGCAAGCATCCTGCTTTTGATCGATTCAGGAAATTTGAAGCTGTCATGGCAAATGAGACACGATCAAGATGAGATTGACTATAATGAGACATTCTTGCCATTCATGCGGTTTGAAACGCTTAGATTCCTACTTGCTTTGGCTGCATAAAAAGTTATGATTGCACACGAAATGCATGTTATCACAGTGCTTCTCAATGGCGATTTGGAGGGAGACATTGTATGCAGCAGCCAAGCGGCGGCTATGTAACATATACAGAGCAAAGACAAGCTTGCTTGTGGACTAAACAAATTGTCTTCATCTTCAGGCCATGACTGGGAGGTTGTGGTATCAGCTGACTGGTGCACCAAGTGACCACCCATTGTGATGCTTTAGACCGACTGAAGCAGAATATGTACCACTGTCTGCTGGGCAAATGGCAGTGTTGATGTCAAGCCTGGTGAGCCGCTGAAAGCAATGACGTTGCACAAAGACAACCAACACATGTTGATCACTTGCACTACCCAAGGCAGGCTTCTCTTGGGTAAAACATGCAGACATACAGTATCACTTGATTCGAGAGTGCATCTACATTGAAGTTAGAATACTGTCCAATAGAGAGGATGATTGCAGACTTCATCACCAACTGAGGACCTTCACCACTCAACCAAGGATGCTTCGAGCTGCTAAGAAGACACATGTGTCAGCAGCACTGTATTGATAGCACCAAGTGAGACTATTGAAACTGTGCTGCAACAATGCATAGCTACCTACATTCTTTGAGGTGGACAGCATAGTGAATATGGAACCGTGCTCATGATTAGAGTGTTCAACTCTTTGATAGTTGAATAGAAAACATAGCATCTCAGTGGAGTGACTCATCAACCAAATGATCATGCTTATTCAGCCAAATAGGATCACCAATGCAACCTCGATTGACTTGCCTCAATGTGTGCAGTGATTGGGCTCTGCTGGATAAACTTGTCAGATCGTTCTCTCACATTGAAACCATGCAACAACCCATACACAAGCACACATGTACATGCGCATGCCTGCATGCATACACTATAATGTCAGCCATTTGGGTTTGGCCATAACAATAGCCACAACCTCAACACGTTAGGATTGCATAAGACTCATACCAACACCACACACACACACACACACACACACACACACACACACACACATCTATACACCATGATGTCACATCACATCCTAACAACGTACCCAAAAAGCTGGTCTGGCCGACGCCTTGCCTCTCCTGTAGTAGGGCACCAATGGCAGCCACACCATCAAGGTGGCTTGAGGCCATGGACAGAGGCGCCTATTGGAGGGGGCACTCACTGATGTTGCCTGCAGGGGAAGGGTCCCCAGATCTTGCCCTCCCCAAACCCAGGTTTTCCATGGGGCAACAAGCACTCTCAACCAACAGGGCACATGCATGCACCAAAATGCCATGCACACAATACAGAACTGACCACCATGTTCTCTTGAACATGTGCGACACCACCCTCAATCACAGCACACACAACACCCTACCACTATCGATAGCACTGCAATAACGTGCTTGATTGTCTGAAATCACAGGTGTCTCTGGCCGTTGGGGGTGGCGCTGGCACGACAACGCCTAAAACAGCAGCCTGCAGATGCTGGTGCCAACACTGACATACCTGTCAGAGAAAAGATGGGTGGAGGGAGACATCGAGCTAGGCGACGCAACACAGCAGCATCGTGAGCAGAGCAGAGTCAGAAACGCTCCCTCTGACCAAGTGAACGTCGCCTACATGAGCGCACCTGCATTGTACGCTGCCTGACAATGATTTTTATTTTTTTTATTTTTATTTTTTTTTTATTTATTCCCAGTAACCACTTAAACACTGAACACCACACGCCAAAACGACGACACCGCGACGAGATACAACGAACAAAGTGCGATACATTGTCTAGTCTACATGCCACATGGTAGGGCTGAGGCGTACGCAAAGAGAGGGGCGATTTCAGAGCCTAACCCTTAAATAAGTATATAGATTTTTCTTTGCTGAGTCTGCTTTTGTTAAGGAGTGGAATAGATGGAGAGGCTACCGTACCAGCTGAGAGGTTATTCCAGACTGCGACCACTCGGTTTGAAAAAGAAAAATTTTCGGTAGTTGGTATTGTAACGAGGATAGGCGAGCTTGTACTGATGAGCCCCTAGTGGAACTAGCAGGAGCGAAGGTAGAAGTAATCTTCGAATCGTAAGGCAACATGTCGGTGGATGATTTTATAGACCTAGGGACAAGGTCTGCCTGCAAACGACGAAGTTCAAGCGGCTCAACGTTGGTGGCAATGAGGCGCTCAGGATAGGATAAGGCACCCATTCCAGGTAGGAGGCGAGTAAATCGACGTTGAATTGACTCGAGGGTATTGATGCTACATCCTTGAGATGGGTTCCAGGCTGGAGAGGGCATATTCAAGGCGGCTGCGCACAAACGTTTTGTAAAGCTGGATGAGGAAGTTTCTGTTTTTCGGACTGCAAAGCTGTTGAAGAGCATGTTAACCTTTGCTGACGCTGCGTGGGCAACACTGCTGCAGTGCTCCTTGAACCGAAGATCTGAGCTCTACAACAACGCCCAAATCGCGAACGCAGTCAGTCGTCCTAAGGGGGTTTCCGTTTAGAGTGTAGTTGTAGCGATGATTCCACGAATTCCTAGGTGCAGGAGCGAACATTTGCTAATCGCTAGCGTGAGTTGGTGCCTTTCACACCAATCTTGCACTCTGTCCAAATCTGACTGAAACTGCGCCTGCTGGTCGGGAGATTTGACGGCTCAGGTACGATTTACAATCATCAGCAAAGAAGCTTGAGTTGGCTGTGAGCTAGGATTTGAGGTAGATCGTTAATGTAAACTAGGAACAGAAGTGGACCTAGGACAGAACCTTGTGGGACGCCTGATGTCACTTCACAGTTGTCGAATACGTGTCACCAATTCGCACTCGCTGCCTACGATCAGATAGCCATGCTTCTATCCATTGCAAGAGACGGCCTCTGACCCCGTAATGGCTCAATTCTGCAGTAACTTTGAATGGCTGACAGTATCAAAAGCTTTCGCGATGTCCATATAAGCGACATCAACCGGCCTAGCAGCATCCAATTCGACGACCAATCGCGCAGGCATCTAGCAACTGACTCGTTGACTATGAGAAGAAAGGAAACCATGTGTGCTGAGGAAATTATCCTGTGCTCGTTGAAGTGCGCGAGCAGCGCGCCCTTAACTAATTCTAAGAGAGCGGCATACTGAGCTGGTTATGCTAATAGGGCGGTAATTCACTGGCTCTGAAGGAATTCCTTTCTTAAAGACAGGTGTGATATTGGCACAAGTCCAATCGTGGGGGAAGAGCTGAAGTAGCCGAGAGCAGTTAAATATTCGAGCTAATGGGGCTGCTATGGAAACGGACAGCTTTTCAAAAGATATTGAGGCAGATTGTAGGACCAGACGAAAATTTGTGGGCAGTAGCCAGTATTGCATAAACAGCAACTGCGTCAATGTGTACTGACTGAACAGGGCGCGTGAAATCACGTTGGTGATTTAACTGCAAGGGGCGACCGTCATCCTCAATGAAAACTGACTTAAATTGATCGGAGCAGACGCGTCTTTTGCTCTTCACCAGACACAAGACCATTTTCAGATCTCAATGGAGGAATGCTATCCCTGCTCGTAGGCGCGAAGAGACAAATTCCAGAACTGTCGCTCAGGGGCAGCTAAGAGTCTCTGTAGAGGCTAGATTGGCGCGACGAACGCAGCTCGTGCCTGTCTGTTTGCAATTTCCATCGTTGGTGCGCAGGCAAGGTGCGACCCTAAGTAGCGGGAGTGGAGTTGCTTTTGCTTTTGGATGAGTCGGATTACTTCAATGGGCAACGTGCTTGTGCGTACTCGAGGTGTTGTGAGGGGGATGTGCTGGTCTAACGCTGTTCGCAGAATTGATAGGAACGTTTGCCACATTGTTTCAACTGCGTTGTGAGCTCCAAGAAGTCTATCCCAATTTAGTTGTGCCATGTATGCGTTTAGGGATTCGTAGTTGCCATTGCGATAATCATAACAGGGCTTTCTCCGTTTGATGGACTAGAGGCGCGCGCGGCCTTTGGCCGCCATGTGTATGTTAAGGAATAAAGCAACTGATTTTGCATATGATGCTCTACATGATCATGCTGTGCAAGCAGGTGCGCGATGGGCGTTCACCTTGTTGACAGTTGGTGGCGCCAAACTTCACTATGGGCATTCATTCTGTTGACCGTTGCTTGCACCAAATTCACTGCTGCTCTGTTGATCGCGATGGGCATTCACCCCGTTGACAGTTGGTGGCGCCAAATTCACTGCTGCTCTGTTGATCGTGAGGGCGTGCACCCCATTGACAGAAATTGGCCCAAATTCTGTGCTCTTCTGTGCGAGCGTGTGTGCGTGCGTGCGTGCGTGCGAGCGAGCGTGCGTGCGTGCGTGCACGTGCGTGCGTGCGTGTACGTGCGTGCGTGCGTGCGTATCGTGAAGGCGTGCACCCCGTTGACAGAAACTGGCCCAAATTCTGCGCTCCTCTGTGCATGCGTGCGTGTGTGTGTGTGTGTGTGTATGTGCGTGTGCGTGCGTGCATGCGTGCGTGCGTGCGTGCATGCACGCATTCTGGAAGGTGTGCGTGTGTACGTGCGTGTGTGCGTGCGTGCGTGACGTGCGTGAGATGTGCTTGCAATTGCAAGTGTGTGTAGGTCCTCTCGTGCGTGCGCGCGTGCGTGCGTGCGTGCGTGCGTGCGTGCGTGCGTGCGTGCGTGCGTGCACGTGCGTGTGTGCGTGCGTGCGTGTGCGGGCGTGCGTGTGTGGTGCGTGGTGGTGCGGCGGTGCTTGCACGTGCGTGTCTCCCATGTGTGCGTGCGTGCGTGCGTGCGTGCGTCCATGCATGTGTGTGTCCATGCGTGCGCGCACGTGTGTGCGTGCATGCGTGCGTGCGTGCGTGCACGTGCGTGCGTGCGTGCACGTGCGTGTGTGTGTGCGTGCGTGTGTGTGTGCGTGCGTGCGGCGGCGGGTGCGGTGTGGGTGCGTGCGCGCGCGTGGTGCGTGCGTGCGGACGTGCGTGATGCGTGTGCTTGATTGCAAGTGCGTGTAGGTCCTTCGTGCGTGCGTGCGTGCGTGCGGCGTGGTGCGGACGTGCGGGGATGGTGCGGAGGCGCGCGCGTGCGGAGTGGTGCGTGCGTGCGTGCGTGCGTGCGGATGTGTGTGTGACGTGCGTGCTCCCATGTGTGCGTGCGTGCGTGCGTCAGATGCGTGTGTCGTGCGTGCGTGCGGCGGTGTGTGCGTGAGTTTTTGCGCACAAGCGCGCGTGCGAGCGTGCAAGTGCGTGCGTGAGTGTGCGTGCGTGCGCGTGGCGCGTGCGGATGACAGATATGCATGGGCGTGCGTGCGTGCGTGTCAGCATGTGCGCGTGCGTGCGTGCGTCCATGTGTGCGTGTGTCCGTGCGTGCGTGCGTGCGGGCGTGTGGTCGTGCGTGCGTGTGTGCGTGCGCCCATGCGTGCGTGCGTGCGTGCACGTGCGTGCACGTGCGTGCACGTGCATGCGTGCGTGCATGTGCGTGCACGTGCGTGCATGTTTATGTGCGTGTGTGCGTGCGTGCGTGTGTGCCTGCATGCGCTCTGGAAGTTTCCCAATTAGGCAAGCTACAATATACCGTACAATGTACTACACTTACAGTATTCATTTGCATAATTATGCGAGAGCATGCGCAAATGACTCGTGACATCTAGCCAAGTCATTTGATGTGCAATTCATTCTTGTGCAAATCGTTTGGTAGTGTTAATCTGTGCTGCAACATTTGAAAATGCGCCGTAACTACGGTATGAATTTGCATAGTCAAAATTGACCTTGCCCCTGACCGTCTCGGGGTCGCGAGGATTCGATCGAGCCATCGCGCATGCACGTACGTCAAGCAAATCGCGAGTTTACTCGAAACATACAAACATACAAACATACCCGTGCGCGCGGCGCATTTGTAAGTAGATTGTGGTGCATGGAGTTCTACGTGAAAGGAGAGAGCACTGTGGTCGGAGGGGATGAAGGAAGGGCCAACGCTGAGACTGGTAACGAGGCCGGGACGGTTCGTCAGTAGGAGGTCTAAGATGTTATCGCCACGTGTCGGCGTGGACACCAACTGTTCCAAACCAAGGGTGATGACGCAGTCTAGAATATTCCTCTCAGCTGGGGGTGCGGTAGGGAGCGTAGTTAGATTGGTCCAAGAGATATTGGGTAGGTTGAAATCGCCCACGCAAACAAGTGGCCTGCTTACGTCACACAGATCCTCTAAGACTTTTACAAGCACTGTACTGTCACGGTTGCGGGGGTTACGGTAGACGGAGACGAGTCGCAGTGCGCACTTACCTACGTGTACATCAATCGCTATACATTCGAAGTCGTCACTCGCGACAAAGGTATGCACAGGGGAAGCGGGGATACTCTTGGGGACCAGGACAAGGGAGCCACCACCTGCGCGGTGCTCCCGGTCAGCGCGAAATACAGTATGAGAATTACCTAGCAGGGCACTGGGGAAGCTGCTGTCAAGCCAGCTCTCACAAACGCAGACTACAGTGCTAGGCGATTGGTCCAGGAAAGCGCGGAATTCAACAAGATGCGCGCGGAGCGACTGAGCATTGAACGCGATGACAAGGACGGTCTCACTGCTAAGCGCGTCGCAACTGGCTGGGCAGGAGGACCGCGAAAGCATGCCGATGCTAGGGTCTGCACCTACAGACGCATCTAGTTTGACAAGGGAACGGACTGGTTCACCTGGGTGCGACGCCGCGACTGGTAGTGGTGGCGCTGCTGCTGCTGCTGCTGGCGCAAGCCGTCACGCTCGACGCGAGGCATGACGCAACCGCGAAAAATGACGACGTCTTCTCCGTTGCCAATGCGCTCCAGGCGGGCGCGGTTGAGGCGGCGGTTCTCTTCCAGCTGCTCGTTCGTGAGGTCCGGCCTGACGAAGAAGGCGGGCCTGCCGGGCTGGCCGCCAGGCGCCGCGGCCTGCTGGGCCATCAGCAGGGGGCGCAGGCCCTCGAGGAAGCGGCCGCGCTGCTCCAGGTCGCTGAAGACGACTTTGGTGATTCGCGGCCGGCCGTCCGCGCGCGCCTGGCCGTGTCGAAACACGCGCGTGATGGCCGTTGGAGGAATGTGGAGGGCGCCAGCGAGCCCCCTGACGCGCGCCGCGTCGTCCTGGTTGGCGGCGTCGCTCAGACCGGGCGTGGGCTCGGGCAGACCGACGATGACGAGGTTGAGCTTCTTCTTCTCGCGAGCCGCCTGCTCGCCCACGGCGCGCAGCAGGGCCGCCTGGAAGTCGGCGTCGCGGACGAGCGCTGACGCGGGCGGCTGGCCGTAGGCGCGAGCTGGGGCGCCTTCCGCTGGAGTGGCCGACTCCGTGGCGGCGTGCGCGCCGCCGGCCAGCTGCTGCTCAGCCGCTCGAAGTCGCTCGGCCATGTGCTGGTTGTCCTCCCGGATCTGCTGGAACTCGACGCGGATTCCGTCGAGCGCCGCCTCGACCGCAGCGTCGACGGCGGGAGCGACAGCGCTCCTGACCGCAGCCTCGACGGCGGGAGCGACAGCGCTCCTGACCGCGTCGATGACGGCCTCGGTGACAGCCTTGTGGACGAGGGGGCGGAGGGCCGCCAGCAGCTTCGCCTCCAGCTCGGAAAAGGCGCTCAGCGTCAAAGGCGATGCCGAGGCGGCCGAGAGAGGCGCGACAGCGGCGGGGCCGCTGCCGCTGGGAGTCTTGATGCTGCACTTGGTGTTGGTGCAGACGCCGGTGGCGCTGTTCAGCGGCGCGCCGCAGCCGCAACGCAAGCGGGTTCGGACTTTGGTGGACGCGGGTGGGGCCGGCGACATTATTGCAACGCGCCTAACCCAAGCCGTCTTATCTACAGGGTGGGCCACCGTAAACTTCGGACGTTTGATCGTTAATTTCTCAAGCGTTCCTGCATGGATTTTGTTTAAATTTTGAGCACTTATGCGGAGAGGTCCAACTTAGATCCATGGCTAATTTCAGTTTATTCGACCGACCCATTCATTTGTTATAGCCTACCATAGAGAAGAAGTCATTTTTTAAAGTGCCAACCATCACTATCAACACTCTTGGCGCACCACACGTAACGGTTACAGAAGGTACTTAGCCACAAAACGTCAGCAGCTGGCTGGATCAGGCCTTTCCCAACCGTTGGGTGAGCCAAAAGGGACCGATTCAATGGCCTCCTGGACCGCCAGATCTCAGTCCTGTCGACTTCTCCATCTGGTGCATCGTGAAAGATATCGTAAATACCCAGTCGCAAAATTCTGTTGAACAGTTCAAAGAAGCCATTGAGTGCGCGTTTGAACACATTGACGCTGAACTCCAAGATTCGCCGATCTGTAGCTAAGTGGTGCGCCAAGAGTGTTGATAGTCATGGTTCGCACTTTGAAAATTGACTACAGTAGGCATAACAGACGATTGGGTGGGTGGAATGAACTGAAACTTGTCGTGGATCTAAGTTAGACCTCTCTGAATAACTGCTCAAAATTTCAACAAAATCCAAGCAGGAACTCTTGAGAAATTAGCGATCAAACGTCCGAAGTTTACGGTGGCCCACCCTGTACTTGCAAGATCTCTTCCTTTTTGGCGTCTCAAGCAAGGGAAGAGAGCAGAGTCAACAAGGGAAGAGAGCAGAGTGGACAAGGGAAGAGAGCAGAGTGAGCAAGAATGATGAGCAAGAACAACAGGTAAGATGCTGCAACGAGCTACAGGCTGCCGATGCCCTCTGTGACACTTGTGATGCACTGGACAGTTAAAGACTCTTGGGAGCTGCTAATGAAACTGGTGACGCACAAGACACACACCTGCAGATGAGGTAGAGTTTGTTACTCACACTGCACACACACACACACACACACAGACACACACACAGACACACACACACACACACACACACACATCATTGGGACCATACAACGAGGCAACCATATGCACACACGCACCCAACAACAACCCATACGAGCACTAGCAGACTTGCATGTGCATGTATACACCATAATGCCGCCTGGAGTTCAACAACACCAACAGTGGTAGCTTGTTAGCATAGCATACGGCTCAACAACACCCACCCTCACCCTACAACAGGCCTAGCAGGCATGCATATGCATCAATGCACCACAATGCCACCTGGCTTTCACCAACACCAATGGTAGTAGCTGGGTAGGATAGTACACTCAACACCATAAACAGACACAACAACACCTCACACACACACACGCACGCACACATACACCATGGCATCACTATGATTTCATCTACACCAACAGTGGTAGCTTGAGACTCAACAACACCCCACCCTCACTCTCACACACACACACCCACACACACACACCAATATCACTACAACTTCAACAACAGTCGTAGGTTGTTTGCACAAGCCTTGGCTGAGGATGGAGGCGCCCACTGCAGGGCGGGCAGCCTCTGGCCTGCCGCCCTGCACTTTGTCACCCAACTAACCCCTTGGAGGAGGGGGAGGGGGTGGCACCTCAGCTCGCCGGCACAGGGGCGGGTGCCCACTGCCCTCCCCCAGCCTGGGTGCATTCTTTCAACCAACCACTGCAGAACACCAGGTTCTCTTGAATGCGCACCACTCACAATACACGTTGTACCACAACAACACGACTGAAATCACTGATTGTCAGGATGCCTCTGGTGTGGCTGAAACAGCTGATGCTGGTGCCGACCTGGCTAGACCTGCCAACTCCGGCGACGCTGCAACGATGGATGGGGCTAATCCACACCAGCACAAACAGGCACAACAAGGCGAACAACCTGGTGTGGGCCATCGATGAGTAGGCTCTTGATGGCTGGGGCGCTTTGAAGCCTGCAACAGCAATCCAAAATTAAAGTCTGCTCTCACTAGCGGATCCAGGATAATCTGACTCAGGGGAGAGGAGTTGTTTCATCACAAGTCTATCCGAAAAAGTCAGCCCTGGCATCAACACACAATAGTGCAATCCAACCACAGCACCACAGGCGAAACGCTTTCGTGTGCCTTAATCCATGGAAAACGAATGTCCACTTTGCCCCTGTGCTCGTCCTTCCTCTCCCCCTCCCTCCCCTAGCTGGCAGGTGGGGGAGATCCCCCTTCTGGATCCGCTAGTGAAAGCAAGAACACTTGCCAGCACATGCCCCCACACCGACACACACATACGCACTCACGAAGGGTTGCTGATGGCGCCGACGGGGAGGCGATGCAGCTTTGGCACTTTGAGGCGTCCTGATGAGGGGGAAGAGACTCGAGCCAATGCCTGATTCTTTTGAAACCTGGAACACAACAGACACTGCATAGCAAAAGCGCCAGCACCAACACACGAACACACGCACTCAGAGATGGGTGCCGATGGGGTTTGGTGATGACTGGAGGCGTGACGCAGCAGCTCATCAGCCCCTAGAGCAGCGTCCATAGAGGCGCTACCCCCACCAGACCTCACTGCCCCCATGCAAGGGCGCCGACGCACCTTCATGGGCCTGATGATGACGGCTGCTGCAGACGACGCCCCCCTCAGCGACGCCTGAGACTCTCGGAGAGCTGTGACGACCGACGCTTGCAGGCGCAAACGACGCGAGACAACTTGAGGCACCACCCAAAGGATGAGTAGCACTGCAACACCAATGACTCTGCACACGCAGGCGCAAACGCGCCCGCACCAACATACACACGCACACGCTCACAGAGATGCCGACTTTGACGGACGCGAGGTGTCGATGGTGGCAGCGTCTCCTGTCGACTGCTGGGCGATTCTGCAATTGGTGAGCTAGTTGGGAGTGACGCGACAATGCCTACAGTATGCAAACACGACACAAGCGCCAACCCCCACATGCACACACGTACAGTCGGTGGCATGGGCGCCAAATAGAGGCCAGCGAGCACTCGTCATTGCCATCAACGACAGCATGCGTCGGCAGCCTGCCGACCGACCTCTAAAATTCGCAGCGAGTTGGGCGCAGGCGTCGTGTTACCGTGAGCTCCTGTCGATCTCCTTGAAAGATGCAGGCGCCGATCTACCGTGTGCCCCTGTCAACCTCCTTGACGGCGGTGGCATCGACCTCGTCCAGGTGGCCGCTCAAGAGTTGCGGCCTCGAGCTGGAGGGCACATGGTTTCGATCTACAGATACAACTGCAAAGAAACAAATGGAACGCATGGAATTACATACAGTCCAAAGGTGTTTATGCTCTGCTAATCACAACGTTTCGGTTATCCGTTTTTCCAAACACTCACTTGCCGGTACAATGCCACGCAGACGAACAGGAGGACCAGTGTCAGCGTCAGCAGGCCGCCTATGGTCGCAAGCATGCGCACCAGTCGCCCCTCCCACCACTCGATCGGCGTGGCAATGGCTGGCACTGGCTTGAAGAGGCGGAGGTGGACTTCGCCGCTTTCGATTGCAGTCTCTTCCTGGGAGATGAAGTCGTGCATTTCAGTGGCAAAGGCAGTGATCTGTTCGACATCGGCGGGCACGTGCCGTATGTAGGTCGCGTTGTCCAGCGATATGTTGTAGAAGTGTTCAACGGTGAGAGACGTGCGACCATACACCATACAGAGTGAGATTCCCAAACGTTGCTTGCTCGCCATGTCGTAGGTGAAGCGCGAAGATGGCATTGGGCACTCGTCGGATCACGTTGTCGTTCTTGCCAGGGGAAGCGCTGTAGGGTTTGAAGACGTAGTGGGTGAGGGTTGTGGCCACAACATAGTCGTTCATGACGCTGATGTAGTGCACGAATCCGTTGTGTACAACCTCAGTCTCCCAACGGCAGCCCCTCTGTTCGATGGGGAGACCGCACAACACCGAACGTGGTCGATTGCCGACGGATAGAGGAGAGCAGGACTTGAGAGCGCTGCTCTTAGGGTGGCAGTGTTGCTCGTCGAAGTACTAGACGCTTGCAAGCGACTGGGCGCTTGGCTTGAAGGCGACGCGTGACGCGATTGCCGCCCTTGAGAACGTGCGCATTTCGGCGTCAAAGGCGCCAACGTGAACGACGGAGCAGTGGATCAGCACGTCCTTCTTCTCGATGGGTGGCAAACACAGGTAGGAAAGAGCTGTGTGATCCGTGACGTTGATGTCCAGCACCAACACAGCAGCCAGTTGATACAGCAGCGCTGGCTGACTGCTGTAGATGAGGGTGGTGATACCACTCAGGCAGGTGTTCCCGAAGCACTGTGTGGATGGCGCTGGGCTTTAGGAAGCCTGCTTGCTTGCATGCTTGCTTGCGTGAAGAGACCAACCAAGCAGCGAGTTTGGAAACTGCCGCCGTCTCATGGCCGAGGAACCCAAAACAAGTGGTGAACGCGAGATATATGGCCAAGAGGAACCTGCGCCTGTCCAAAGACGCCTACTACAACGTGAACTGCTGCGCTCAGACAATGACGTTGGGGGGCGAATGGTTCGTCCGTCCCCTGCAGACGCATCCAGACTTAGTAGTGCACTGCCTGCCTGAGCCTGTAGTAGTGCACTGTAGTTAGTACAGAGGGAGAGCTCAAACGCGCCTCTCCTCCGTTCTCACCTTCAGTTGCATTTGAAGAACCATGGCTGAGTCGTAGCGCAGCTGGTGAATTTGAGCCACAATGGACTCATACTGTTGTCGGACAAGCTGATCGAGCGATTTGTATGCTTTCAGCTGTGCGTGCAACGCGTCCAAGGAGTCTTGTAGCGTTTTGTTGAATGCCTGTTGTATGCCTGTTGATTGTACATCTCGTTTTGGCACAGTACTGGAAATGATTTATGTATGTAGGGCGAACTCCAAGCACTGGGAGACGGAACTGCAACACGAGCTTGACGGTTTTCCATCGCCATGTGGAGCAAGGTTCCTGGACAGCCCTCCAGTTGGAAGCAAATGGCGAGAGGACACAACGAACGGGTATGTATGCAGATGGACATTGATTGATGAGGCTGTAGACCCACGTCCATAAGTTGTGCTGCTGCCATTTAGCATCACAAGTGCCGTGTGTGATGGCTACCGAACGAAGATGACTGCTTTCACGGCCGAGAACCCATGGATGGTTGCAGTCAATGTCTGTGGAACCGACCCCAGCCAGTTCGAGCAGCTGCCGAAGCAACTCCGTCTGCTCGGCCGCATGTTCCGCCTGCAGGCCATGTCGATGCACCGCGGAAGTATGTTGCTTACACAGCGCAATCAGTCAATTAAAGCGAGGGAGGAATCGACTGACTGTCTTCAGGTCACTTCACGTCTATCCAGCAAATTGGCCGTCGGGCCGGGCGTTTTACTACGACGGCATGGGCACCGCTGGTGACAAAGCGACGCGGATTGTTCCGCTGGAACCGACTCACATGAAGGGCAAACTCGCGCACTCGTCTTGTACATGTTAGTGCCCTGACCATGCTGTTTTCGCGTGTACGTGACGACTACATTGTACATGCGTTTTGCGTTATTGTTGGAGTGCCGTTGCGTCATTGTTGGAGTGCCGTTGCGTCAATGTAAATTCGATGTAACACAACACGTTCAACGCGCTGCAATGCAATGCACTGCGCGGCACGACAGGCCGCTAGTCTGCTCTCACGCGGCCGCCCCTTCACCAGCGAGCGGCGGCGCCATCCAACACACACAAAGGAAGTAGATGGGAGTGGGTTGGCAGCGCTTGGGAAGGGTGGGAGACGAACGGACGGCCGCGCAGATTGCCCCCTGCCGCGTCCCGCGTCGCTCGGTCCTCTTGGGCCCCGCCTCTGCATCAAAAGCGTGCGTCCTGAAAAAATCCTGAAATCCTGGAAGTAGAAACACCCCCTACAGTACAAAACGTGAACAACGCAACCGCGGGAAAACGCTGACGACGCGTGCAGACAGCGACGAGATAGACGCGAAGCACCATCGGAGGCTGATGACGGACGACGCGATGCAGTGCAGCTGACCCACCACCAGCACCACCACCACCACCAGGCTTGGCAACAGACAATCGCAACTCGACCTCGACTTCAGAAAAAATTCGTAACGCTAGAAAAAAGTGGCCACACGCTACGTCACGCTACCGTAACCACCTAATTGAACATCGGAAAAACGTCACATCGAAACCGAACCGAACGGTACCGAAACCAGCTCCATTGCGCCGCGCTCGGAGGGCGGGAGGACCATACCGTACCTCCCCTACTTCCTGTGATGAACCCCCACCCCCTGCATGCCCTCCCCAACCGCTGGTGAGGCAGGGAACCCCAAAACCATCGGATACCGTACCGCCAACCGCGGGAAAATTTTTCCCGCAAAAACGGCCCCACCAAGCTACCGTACCTTTTCATTTCCTGGAGGGGGGGTACTTACTACCTACTTGTGACGCTCTATTGTTGAAGTCCAGTTTGAAAAAAGGTGGTATTGAGGCATATACCCCACTGATTTCTAGCCACTTCCGCATTGCAGCTGATCAACCCCACTTTGAACAAACCATGTATAAAATCCGAACCAAGCGCAGCAACAAGTCACATATGCGGCGATTTTTGTGTTCGTTTGCAATGGAAGGAAATGTGCAGGGAAAATTGCGGATATTTACATAGATTGAGTGCAAGAAATTAGCACATGCCCCATGGAACCCCATGCGCACGCACGTATGCACGCACGCACGCACTTGCGTACGCACCCACGCACGCACGCACGTACGCGTGCACGGACACACGCACACACGCAGGCACGCACGCACACACGCAGGCACGCACGCACGCACGCACGCACGCACGCACGCACGCACGCACGCACGCACGGACTCGCGCACGCACGCACGCACGCACGTGCGCACACGCACGCACACATGCACGCATGGAATATGGTTCATGTTGCAAGTTGAGGGTAAAAAGCACGCACATACCTGTGCGAACGCGCACGTATGCACAAGCGCATGCACGCACGCAAGCACACACGCACACCCGCACGCACGCACACACGCACGCACACACGCACGCACGCACGGACGCACGCACACACGCATGCACGCACGCACGGACTCTCGCACGCACGCACGCACGCACGCACGCACGCACGCACGCACGCACGCACGCACGCACGCACGCACGCACGCACGCACGCACGCACGCACGCACGCACGCACGCACGAACGCACGCACGCACGCACGCACGCACGCACGCACGCACGCGCGCACGCACGCACGCACGCACGCACACACGCACGCAAGCACGCACGCACGCACGCACGCACGCACGCACGCACGCACGGACTCGCGCCTGCGGGCACGCACACACACGCGTGTATGCCTAAGCGTAAGCCTAAGCGTATAAGCCTGGGCCTAAGCCTAAGCCTGAGGATGGGGTGTGATCATTCTTTAGTGTTGGCGTTTTGTGGTGCGTTGTTTTAGTTTGCCGTACATGTCACAGGGCATTGCAGTATTACTGCGCGTTAAGGGGAAACGCTCAAAAATGTTTCAAAAAGGTGTCGTTTCTTTTTTTTCGTGTTTTGCACCCAGTTTTTTGGACCACCACTCGAAAATGCCGCATCCAATTTGGATAAAACTTGGCACGTCTATGAAGTCTGCGGCAACAACTTTGCCCTCTAAAGGACGAGTGCCTATTTTGAGTTATTGCCAATTTTATGTGTATTTTTGGACATAGTCGCTTTTTTTGGCCAGTTTCTACCAAGAGTAAATCTCGAAAAAGTGCCTAGTAAACCCCCAAAATTTTTTTGAGTTTCGTGAACAGTTTCACAACGTGAGTCTAGGACGCTTGCCTGACTTTCCAAATTCACACTACATAATGAGATATAGGCAATTAAAATTTGGGAAAAAAAGTTTGTGAGCTATAGGCGCTTCAACGGCTCATCGCACAGCTTTGCTATAAAGGACAAAGTTGATCACCCCGATGGGGAATTGGACCAAATTGGATGCACCAAAATGACACCCCCCATTATACCGATAACGGAAATTGGCGATATTTCGGTGTGGTTGGGTCGGATGGCATAAACATCGATAATAAAGTTGATCACACTGCGATGGAGAACAGTTCATTCCTTGAAGTCGACACGATCCGACGCACCAAAATATTTTCACTTCCGGAATAATCGCTAAATATCGATATGGGTAGGTCGGATCACTTTGGCTAAAACACGGAAGTTAACCGCCTGCACGTGTAGATCATGTTGATTCTTTACACCGCTATGCTCCGACGAACCAATGCGGCACTGCAGATGTGCACGCACGCACGCACACCATCAAATTGGCTGCTTCACAAAATAACTGGATGTGGGTACGTCGCATCACTTCGGCTAAAACACAAAAGTTGACCGCCTAGTCATAACGATCATTTTGGTTCTTTACATCACTACGCTACGATGCAGAATATAGCACAACTGCACGCGCAAGCACGCACGCACATAATGTAGCACCTATGTACAATGTATCGCCATTACCGTATCATTTGAATACAGCTATTGCCCCCCCCCCGCGAAGAACCTATTGCATTGAGCTAGTGTGCAAGCATTATACATGGTTTGTTCAAACTGAAGTTGATCAGCTGCAATGCAAAAGTGGCTAGAAAGCAGTGGGGAATGCCTTAATACCACTCCTTTTCAAACTGGACTTCAACACAAGAGCGTCACATATTCGCCTTTTTTGCAGGCACCTGCAAATTTTTCCTTAATGTATATTCTGTACTGCTCAAAATTTTAAGTCGGTCTATCAAGTAGTGCAAGAGCCATTCAAGATTTCTGTTTCGGATTTGAAAGAATCCTGTATTCGACCCTACTACACTACCCTTCTGCGCTGAAGTACACTTTACAACCATCCTCATACCTCAGCCATTTCAAGCTTTGTGCAACGGCAGGCCGCTCAATGGCCCAGACCGTCTGGACGGAGCTGTGAGAAGCGGCGCCGACCTGGCGATCTCAATAGCGTGAGAGCGGACGTGAATCAGACCAGGACTGAGCTACAGACGGACCACGACTAAGAAACGAGCAGCAGCGTTTGACTTTCCAATGGTTGGCCGGCCCGCCCGAGATCTTCAGGCCCATGCAACTCCCTACTCGCCACACTGGCCTACAGTGCAGCAGATGTTGAGCTGTGAAAAAATCAATGCCCCAAAACTGAAAGTGACAATGTTTGCCTGTTTTTTTTCGCCGCGCGTCAGCGCGGCAAGTTCATCATATACGGACGGAAAATTTCGTAATGGTCTGTTCGTCCGTCCGTCCATCCGTCTGTTCGTTCGTCTGTTACCGAGCGGTTCTCCTTTATGGCTTGACGGATCGGGCCGAAATTTTTCTTGAGCATTCTTAGGACAAATTTGGAGATACACCTTTGTTACTTTCAACAATTGGACCAAATTGGACGCACCAAAATACCTCCCCCCATTATATCGATAACGGAAATTTGCGATATTTCGGTGTGGTTACGTCGGATGGCCTAAACATCAATAATAAAGTTGATCGCCCTTCGATGTAGAACATTTCATTCCTTGAAGTCGACACGATACTACACACCAAAATATTTTTACTTCCGGGATAATTGATAAATATCGATATGGGTAGGTCGGATCACTTTGGCCAAAACACAAAAGTTGACCGCCTGCACGTGCAGATCATTTTGATTCTTTACCTCCGACAAACCAATATGGCACTACAGATGTGCACGCAGGCACGCACACCAACAAATGGGCTGCTTCGCAAGAAACTTGATGTGGGTAGGTCCGATCACTCTGGTTAAAACACAAAAGTTGACCGCCTAGTCATGGTGATCATTTTCATACCCTTTACATCACAATGCTCTGACGCAGCAATATAGCAGCACAACTGCATGTGCATGCACGCATGCACATAATGTACATAGCACCTTTGTACAATGTATCGTCGTCACCGTATTTTGCATGCAGCTATTGACCACCCCCCCCCCCCCCCCCCGAAACACGTCTCGGTGTCAAGCGGATTCGATCGCGCCATCGTACGCGCATGTACGTCAAGCCATTCGCGAGTTGCTTTGCATTTCTTTATCAGGGTGTACGCGTCAAGGCCAAAACACACGCCTCCGTTTCGCACCGGGAGGCACCGGGTTTTACTGTGCCGACCGGTTCACACGCCTCCGTGCGGCACCAGACGGTCCGGTCCGGACGACTTCTAGAAATCTGAATTTTGCCGGCGCTGCGGGACGGTCGGTTGGCTTGGCGCGCTTTGCGCATCGCCGTTTGTGTTGAAGTAATTGCGTTGCTCTATTTCTGCGAGTAAACGAGAATCCGATTATGGCGCCCGAAGGTTTTTCAAGTAAAAAAGAAGAATTGATCTATTTGGTGGAGAAGAACCCCTGTATATACGACAAGTCGGTCTTGCTATATCACGACCAGGAAAAGAAAGAACAAATTTGGAGCGCAATTGCCGAAAAATTGAAAATTGCTAGTCAGTTTCTTTGCGCCCTGTTTTTTCCCATCCAAGGAGCTTATTTTAGCGAATTTTCTTCAGAGACAGAGGCGAAAGCGCACTGGGAGGCCCTTCGCGGCGGCTACAGAAAGCAGAAGAAAAAGCTTTCGGAGGTGAAAAACGGCTCGGCGGGCGGCGCGACTAGCAAGTGGTTGTGGTTTAACGCTCTCTCGTTTCTCGACCCGCACGTGGCAGACAGGTGTGCACCATAATTATTGGTCCTTTCCTGTGGTGGTGCATGCCGGGTGTCAACACATTGGGTCCAGCTAGAGTTGGTGTTAGTACGGGTGTCTCATATAGGTGATCCCACTGAATTGAATCTCCACAATTTCACCCCCCAAATCAATGTTGTGAAATGTGAACCATTAGAATACCATAGTAGCAGAATTGTCGACATAACTGCGTGGTCTGCGCCACATGTTCGACGATAATTACTGTGTCGTCAGCTTAGGTGTGCTCAGGGGGGGGGGGGGGGGGTTCACCCTCCCCCTGGCCGTCGCCATCCTGGATAACTTGCGGGAAACCCTCTCTCAATATTTAAAAAAATGAGTGAAGATGCGTGTTTTTGATTCTTTTTCATTGTGACCCAAAAACGCCTGAAAAGTGCTATTTAGACCTTGTTTTGACCCATTTAGACCAAAAAGTGCCCGTTTTAGACGTTATTATGGTGTAAAATCCTCCACTTCGACCACCCCTCCAAGATGGCTCTAGCACCCCCCCCCCTCGAAACCCCCAGAGACAACCCCCCCCCCCTGTCTTTTGGACCAATCAACACCTATATTCATCAGACGATTTAAAAAGCATTTTCAAGCGTAAGCTGACCTGAGCTGTCAGGTGCCTTTAGAAGCTCGCGCCGAGACAACATCCAGCTGGACGGCGACGAGGGGGACGAGCTGCTGAATGCGGGCAGCGCCGACTCTGAGGAAATTGAACGTGGCGTACTGTAGTACTAGTACTGTACTGTAGTATTTTAACTGCTGCCGTCTGGTGCCGACCGGAGGCGTGTATATGGGCCAAATATTCTTGCCTGGAGCGGAGCGGCACGGCCGGGTGCCGCCAGGTGCGGAACGGAGGCGTGTGTTTTGGCCTTCAGCGTACAATCCTAATATGTGACCACTTCTCAATGCGGGTTTTTGAATTTTCGATCGCCTATAACTTTTGATTGCCTGAACGGATTTTGACGCGTTATGGCGCAAATGAACTGTCTTCCTCTGGGGCATCGAATGCGCCATAACGCGTTTCCTTGCTTTACCTCCGAAAATTTCACGTCTTTTTTCGAGGTTTTTTGTGCGCCATTCTCGAACGCCTTATGCCATTGGAATGAAACGTGCCAGACATTGGCGACTGATACCGAGTCTTAAAACCCTAAATGGGTTCCTTTGTGAGCATTCGCTATCTCGAGATAATGTCAAGAGTATGATCGATTTTGACAACTTTTTGAAATCATGTCAAAGTTTTTCGTGTTTTCCTACTTGACTAGCATTACATTCTAACGCGCTATCTAATGCGCTATAGCACGTATCCGTACTCAGTCGAATTACAGAGATACGTCGTGAACTGTGTGAAAGCAAAAATCAAAACCTGTCGCTTTGTTTTGAAACTGCGCAGGCGTCTACAACTCACATTTTTAGAAAAAGAGAAGCTTCTGAAGTGATTTGTGCTAGGTGCTGTCAATCTTGAGTTATGGTCTACTTTGTGAGTCAGTGCTTGGACACAATGGGTTTTCTGTCAGTGCTTTGGCGCGATCTGTAAGGTATCAGACTACCGATCGATGGATCGGCGGTTCGACTCCCGATGGCGGCTTTGCTTTTGCTTTGCTTTTGCTCCCGTGTCCTCTCTTGCAGGCAGGAGGTAAAAAGACTCGTTGCCCCACTCACTTTTGTCTCTTCTCTAGGTTCTGCCGATTTTTTTCGATTTTTCGGACTTGCGAACAGTTTTGGGCAGATGCTTAGCTGACATCTTCCTGTGAGAAAGATCCGAGATTCCCATTCCTTTTTTTGGCCGGTGGGTCAATGCTCTCGCACACATACAAGACCACCAAAAGTGATTAGGGTAAACGAGACATTGAGGCTCAAATACCGTAAATCCTCCAAAGAACGCCCTCCTTCCAATGAACGCCCCCCCCCCCCCTCCAATGAACGTCCAGGGTAGAGGGTAGGTTGAAAAAATAAACGCCCACTCTCCAATGAACGCCCAGGGGCGTGCTTTTTAACACAGTTATGCAGTGATATGCTTGTCAAAACCGGTACTGTCAAGCCGTATTCTACGTTTGGGTACTGTATATGGCCTGTACGCACTAGAACAGCTATTTTTTAGCCGCTGCAGAAGGCGATTTGTACCAATGACTGTGCAATTTTTATGTTTACTAACGATTATTGGGTTTGCACAGCATTGTTGCAACGCCATTTAGTAGTTGAGTTGATGAACGCCCCCCCCCCCTCCAATGAACGCCCCCCCCCCTCCAATGAACGCTCCCGCCCAGGGTAGAGGGTGGGTTGAAAAAATAAACGCCCAGGGCGTTCATTGGGGGATTTACGGTAGATATTGTCACATGGTTGCGGGCCCTTTGGAGAAACGAGCGCTGCCATCAATGATCATACATGTACCCGGGTTTTTGAAGTGGGGGGGGGGTCCTAGAGACTTCTGGGGGGGGGGGGGGCGTGGGGGGGTACTCAGAATTAAAGAGGGAGGGGGTCCCAGAAGGGAAAAAAATGTTCCTAAATAGTGTCTAAATAGGCACTTTTCAGTCAAAAATAGGTCAAAAATGCGTTAAAATAGGCTAGAAATAGCGTTATTTAGCTGTTTTAAGGCCAAAATACACTGAAAAAGGCGAAAAGTACACTACACTGTACAATTTTAGACAAGTTGGAAAACTTCAGGAAAATTCTGGGGGGGGGCTGGGTAGGGGTAAAATTCCGGCTGGGGGCCCCTAACCCCCCCCCCCCCCCCAACCCCCCCCCCCCCCAGTTACATGTATGTCAATGATTGTATGTCTGCTAGGCTGTTGGTACTTTGCTTTATTTCAATTTTGCCTTGTTCGATTCAGTCACAAGTACATTGTGTGTGTACCTACGTCAGTGACACGTGTGTGTGTGCGCGTATGTGCGTGCGTGTGTGCGTGCGTGCGAGCGTGCATGCGTGCGTGCGTGCGATCATGCGAGCGTGCGTTCGTGCATGCGTGCATGCGTGCGGTCGTTGAATTACAGAAACACCCCCTCATCTTTCGAAAAAACACTGTATTAGGGAAAAATTTGCAGGGAGCTGCAAAAAAGGAGAATATGTGACGCTCTATTGTTGAAGTCAAGTTTTAAAAGAAGTGGTATTAAGCATATACCCCCACTAATTTTTAGCCACTTCCGCATTGCAGCTGATCAACTCCACTTTGAACAAACCATGAATAAAATCCGAACCAAGCACAGCAACAAGTCACATATTCGGCGATTTTTTGTGCGAGCCATCTCACTCAGCCAAGCCAAAACGCTGCAAACGTTCATCAACTCATATCTCATCTCTCTCAGACGATGTCATTGCCCATTTCCAAAGACCTGACACAGCAAAAGTTCCTGCAGAATCAATTGGTCCCCTGCTAAAATTTTTGACATGTCGGTTGTTGATGATGTACAGTTGGTGATGTGTAGGCGAGCGGCACATATACGTACTACAATCCTGCTCCATTCCCTTTCTGCATTCCACCCAATGACAAACTGTTCGTATAACATTTGTGTAGGGCCCAAATGCTTGCATGAGTGCTGCGTGCATGCTTGTGTGCGTGCGTGCGTGCGTGCGTGCATGAGTGCGTGCGTGCGTATGTACGTGCACGCTTGCGTGCGTGCGTGCGTGCGTGCGTGCGTGCGTGCGTGCGTGCGTGCGTGCGTGCGTGCGTGCGTGTGTGCGCAAGTGCGTGTGTGCATGCGTACGTGCGTGCGTGTGCATGGGGTTCCATGGAGCATGTGCTAATATCTCGCACTCAATCTATGTAAATGTCAGTCAGTTCACGTTGCCGCAATTTTTGCTGCACATTTTCTTCCATTGCAAGCGAACACAAAAATCGCCGAATATGTGACTTGTTGCTGTGCTTGGTTCGGATTTTATACATGGTTTGTTCAAAGTGAAGTTTACGACAGCTCCGACACCTTTCACTATAAGGCATACCTGGAGACTAGGGATGAGCACGGGCCTGCACATCTCGGCCCGGCCCGGCCCGCCAGATAGTCCGGCCCGTCCCGGCCCGGCCCGCACCCTCAAAATCCAGGCCCGGCCCGGCCCGGCCCGTCCAACTGCTCAATATCGCAGGCCCGGCCCGGCCCGGTCCGCAACACGAAATAAGTACAGTCACTACAGTGTACAATTTACTGAAATACCGTATGCCAATTGGCGTGATTTACTTAAAGGAATGGCGCATCCACCTCTCAGAATCGCAGTTCACAACCATTTTACGGCCTTTGCACCCTTTGAGCGCGCGCGGGCATAACCCATTGGAATTAGGGATGATATGTTTGGAACGAGCACTGACCTTGGAAAAGGAAATGACACTCGTACCTGCGTATGTGATATCTGTTACGCCGTATCGCTACTAGAGGAAATTCCTTTGGCAGTAGTAATTAGTCTGTCTCAGGTTAGCAAAACCTGAGGATACGACAAATATGACTGACGGGCGAGGGAAATGGTATATCCATGAATGATTTTGCAAAAGGGGTCATGTCTCTACGTTTTCGACATGAGTTCCGATTCTACTGATACGGGTTTGCAGCTCGTTCGCGAAGGCACCGTCACCGTCAATGTAGAATTCGAAAAGGCCACCCCGACAGACGGTATAAAGCTGTTATCATACCAAGAGTACGATACGATTCTCTACATTGGTAAGCATCGCGAGATGTGGTTCAATTTTTCCAAATGAATACGGGCGAGCTTATTACGGCTATTCGACGCGATCGTTTCTTGTCAATAAAGTGCGTTGGCGTGTTTCCTGCCGACAGACTACCCGACCTAAAAGTAAATACCTACATACGTGTTTATTTTCAACTCCGATCCAGCTTCAGAGCCTGGAAAACATTGGTTAGCTCTTTATCAATCTGGAGATGGGTACGATATTTCGACAGCTATGGCAGGAAGCCTTCCGAGGCGCTGACCAAGAGATTCAACCCTTTACGATTCAACACCATTCAAATTCAAGGCTACGGCTGCGATGTGTGCGGGCTTCACTGTCTGTACTACCTGTACCATATGGTTCGCGGAGTGTCACCGACGAGGGTGCTCAAAAACTAATTAGACCCGATATCAATGACGTTCTCGTCCGTCAGTTCACCCTCGACGAATTCGGTTTTCTTTTTGCTTCTGCTACGGGCTGCTGTCAGTGCTCGACCCGTCATGTGCGATGAGGTAGCGAAAAGAGCAAAAAACACGTGCCCCTTCCAACGCAGTCAGCTTTGCGCGGGGATGGGCATTTTACACGGCGCTAGGAGCGCTGGCCTCGAGACTCCTGACAAAAAAGCCGTCGCCCAGGCATCGGCGTGACGAGTTCGACCCGTGCAGCCCAATGAAGAAGAAAAAGAGCCGTTTGTGTGCACCGTCGAGGAAGACTGTGGTTGCGCTCCGCTAATCGTAGTCTACGTGATGAAGTCCGATTGACTGATTTTTGCAGTCTGGATAAGGATGTCGTCGTCACGCGTGCGTGTCGAAAAAGAATATTAAATCGAGGCTCTATCGATTCTCGCAGCGGCGCGCGTACAGCCGCAAGACTGAAGACACGCTTTTTGTAAAAACCAACCTGTTCCAGCCAGAGGGTGGCACAATCCCCGAAATATTTTTTGATTGATGTAAAAATCAACTACCTGGACCAGAATTTCATGGAGAATCCGAAAATGAGCTCAGAATAATTATTTTCGAAACGTAACTTTTTTTTGTGGGCAAAAAACCGTTTTTTGAGTAAAAATTTTTGTTGGTTTCGTTAGTTGCTGATAACTTGAGATTTAGAGCTTAAAATTAAAATCTGATGATAGATTCGGAATCCTCATGAAATTGCGCGTCTTTTTGTGGGCAAACACGCAAAATCAATTGTACGCATTTATGTAAAATCATGCATTAAAAATATCTCCCTATTTGCAATGCCCAGTATTTCACCTCCAGTTTCTTTATGCCGGGTTTGCGCACCACAAGACCATACATAGGAAGAAAGCCCCTTTCATTCTGCGTCGAATGAGCCATAAACGATCAAATTCTGAGAGACCGTCAAAAGAGAAAAATGCGATTGAAGTTGCTGACTGAGCGGTTTTTGTTGTGCACACTACAAATCGACATTGAGCATAGTTTTCTATTGGAGTACCGCAGACCAAGCGATTGTTCTGGCAATTGTAGATACTAATGATGGGCACTTCTTGCAATTTTGACTCTTCCCAAAAATGGCACCCAATAGCCAAACATCGATAATACCCAGTTTTAGAACAAAATGTGTCAATGGACTGTGCAGTTTTTCACCTGCAGTTTCTCTACGCCGGGTTTGCGCACCATAAGACCATACATAGAAAGAAAGCCCGTTTCATTCTGCGTCGAATAAGCCATAAACGATCAAATTCTGAGAGACCGTCAAAAGAGAAAAATGCGATTGAAGTTGCCGACTGAGCGGTTTTCGTTGTGCACACTACAAAGCGACATTGAGCATAGTTTTCTATTGGAGTACCACAGACCAAGGAATTGTTCTAGCAATTGTAGATACTAATGATGGCACTTTCTTGCAATTTTGACTCTTCCCAAAAAATGGCACCCAATAGGCACCCTAATGAGCCAAAAACATTCAGACAAACGCCATCTGTAATCTAGGGCAGCGACAGCAAGAGAAAATCCATTGATGAGGTAAGCTCGTTTTAGTGGATCCATCAAGAATCGAACCCAGAGCTGTGCGCACATGAGGCCAATACTCTACCACTAGGCCATACTCTGCCTCCTGGGTGTCAGCTTATTCTGGAGTGGAAATGTTGTTTTTTTATCAAAAAATTTTCATAAAAAATACAGTACAGCATATTAAAAATTAAAGTACAAATTTATGGGGGGGGGGGGTTGGGGTGGGGTCTCTCACAAACCTGGAGAGGGGGGGGGGGCAGCACCTGGGGAAGGGACCCCAAAGTTACAGGTATGCATGCACATGTAAATGCATGAAAGGTGCAACTTTGCACTTTTACGTTATTTTCTTTACTTTTGCTTCACTTTTCACTTTTAAAAATGGAGTGCGAATGTACTTGATTCCATTTTTCCATATTGAGTGAGGGTGAAATATATTGAAAAGTTGAGTTGCGACTGGGGTCTTGCCACCACCCCTCCTGCCAGACCAGAATTGCATGGACACCTATGACAAATGTCGTGAATGCGCCATGCATTTGTTCTTTCTGCTAAAAGTTGACGCGTGAGAGGCATGACTGTGTGAGATTCCCACACATGACACACAATATCTTTATGCTCAACCCCCCCCCCCCTCAAGTCCCAACCCAAGTTTTTACCACATGGCATCTAGGATAAAAAACGAGATTCTCTAGGGATTTAGTGCTAAACTGAAATTTAGTTCGTTTAGCAGAGGATTTAGTGCCTCTGCTAAACGAACCCATCCTGCTGTAAAACACGTGGAAACAACAACAGCAGAACACGTCCTAACTTCTAATGCCTCCTGGGGGCCGTTGCATAAAAAACAAGTGGCCCTAACTAGTAACTGGTAACTGGTAACCAGAAATTTTCCATTGCATAAAATACGAGTAACTACTGGTTACACGTTACAATAACTAGACTTGTTTTTTATGCAACGTCCCCCTGGTAAAGATTCATAGCCCTTGTGCTCCATTCTTGGACTCTTATATAGGAAAATCTAACTAACCAATTGTGCAGCCAGTTCATACGGTATACGCGCGACACTAGAAGAGTTCAGTCCAGGGTCCACCTGATCTGACCTGTGTGACCGCTGGGTTTACCATTGGACGAGACTTGTGCTGTTTGGTCAGCAACTTCAATCGCATTTTTCTCTTTTGATGGTCTCTCAGAATTTGGTGCTTTGTGGCTCATTCGACGCAGGATGAAACGGGCTTTCTTCCTATGTATGGTCTTGTGGTGCACAAACCCGGCGTAAAGAAACTGCAGGCAAAAAACTGCACAATCCATTGACACGTGTTGTTCTAAAACTAAGGTATTATTGGTGTTTGGCCATTAGGCGCCATTTTTGGGAAAAGTCACAATTGCAAGAAAGTGCCATCATTAGTGTCTGGAATAGTTTAGAACAATTCCTTGGTCTGTGGTACTCCAAATGAGAAACTATGCTCAATCTCGATTTGTAGTGTGCACAATGAAAACTGCTCAGTCGGCAACTTCAATCGCATTTTTCTC
>JASAMY010003260.1:0-62544 GCA_030248085.1 Paralinhomoeus sp. GSCO2_6 | reverse complement strand
GTCGCCGCATACCGCTCCGCGACTTCGCATCGCACTTCTTTTGTTCTCTTCACAACTTTCATCGCCAAAATCCGTTATGTAGAGGTACGCATCCGGACCTGTACCTGTACCTATACACGCCGTCTTACCCTGTCACCTCTGATGTTCATGTGCCTGCCCTGGAATCCGCCAATCTGGCCGGAGTCCGTCTGCACCTCTCCCAAGTCGGTGACGCCGTCCGCGGTGAAGCGCACAACGGCACCTTTCCCTGGCACCGAGTGAAACTGCAGCGCTTCCATTCCCCGATGACTCATGCGCAGGCCGTAGATTAAGGCGACGTTGAGCTGAATACTGATTGCTATAACGAGTAATGGCCAAAAACCGAAAAAAAAAACTGTTTGCGTTTTTCTATTGCTCTATTAAGGCGTACTCAAATATAGGCAGTCGCATGCCTATCTGCAAGATCGACTCGCCTATGTGCGACAATGTGAGTTACAAGTTCAATTACACGTCTTAGGTATACTTCATAGTTTCGCCACTATGGATGGAAAGCTTGGAAACGCGTACAACTGTGGTGGTGAGTGCGAGAAGCCAGAGGACGGCCAAAGCAGCGAGCAGTGCGACTAGCGCCGGCCCTTTGAGTCCGCTGCTGTCCACTCTCTGCTCCATGGGAATGTAGCCTGCGCTGAGGGAGTCCAGCTCCATTTTGGGCCTGAAGCTCCGTGGGCAAAACATATAAAATAAACCCGCTCATTATAAGAGCAGAAGTTCGGTTGCATTCTATTGACAGCTTGAGTAAACTGTTTCGAGATGTCATCTTGAAAATTCGAATTACCTACACATGGCACTAGCGATTTATTCTAGAAGAGCGTGATTTGCCCATGGACCTTGTGGTTCTCTGCAGTGTCACCGGCCGCTGGTGCTGCAGCGGCGGAGCGGAGCCGTATCTGTAGCCGTAGGCGCTCATTTTGGTCCTGTGTAGTCCGTACACACTCGAGTGGAAGAGAGGAGAGAGAGAGAGAGCTGCTGGCTAACAAGTATGGGAGTGGTATCGCTGGCAACAGCTGCAGCACACTGCGCTTTTGAAGGCCGTCTTAGAGAGAAGCAGAGGGAGCCAACTAAGCTCCCCCGTTCCATCTCCGACAGTTGTTTCTACTCTGAGCGGAAGGCAGTGGAGAATCCAGCAACGGTGTTTTGCAGCCGAAAACTGGTGTGTTGTGCTGGTTTGCAGGTTTGCAACACTGAGGGAGGAGTGGGTAAGATGCATACCGTGTGCGTGAGTATCCGCCCGTTTAGGCGGACTCGAAATTGGAAATAAAGAGAAAGAACGCAACGTTAGCAAACGACAAACACCACACGGCACGTCTCCGATCTTCTAATCTACCTACATTGTACGCGTAGGATGCTGGGATGAGGAACTGTGGCACTCTACGCATGGTCGTCTAGTTTGGACGAGCACTTCGCGAGCAATTTCTCTGGACAAAAACTAGAGATTGACTGACGCTGCGAGACGGACATGACGATGAAGCAGTTGGGCACGAGTCGGTGGTTGCTGGTGCCGACGAACATGACGGTGGCGTCGACGAAGGAGTAGGCCCAGAAGAAGGCGCTGATCGCCACCGTCGACCTCTTGCCCTCCCTCGTCGCGTACCGAACGGGCCTGGCGAGCGCCTCGTAGCGGTCCACGCACACGGCCAGCGCCATCATGATCGAGACGTTCTGTCTGGAGCGCCAGCTCGCGAATTTGCGAATTGCCCGGTGCTCCTCTCACCCGAAGTAGTTGGGCCACATCTCTGCCCAGCACCACGTCTGACTGGCCACCTCGTCCCAGACGTTGAGGTGGCGCGAGAAGCGCTTGACGAAGGTGACGACGAAGGCGGCGCCGAGCAGCCAGTCGCCCATGGCCAGTTGAAAGACCAGCGCGAAGCAGCGGTTGTGCAGCTCCGCGCCGCCGCGCCAGATCACCCACATCACCAGCGTGTTCGTCAACACCGCCGTCGTGCCCACCACGCACTGAATCGGCGCCGCAACACATATGGTGGGTGACGTGGGTTCAATTCCCACTGCGCCATTCGCCAATTTTTCGTCAACTTTTCAATTTGTTTCGGCAAAGACACGACTTTGGTGCTGCGGCCTAAGGCTCGCCCTTTCGTTGTCTTTGCCTTCTCATTTCGAATTTGACGAGGGGTTGGCGTGCGCGTGTGGTGTAGCGGTAGCACACTGGACCGGTAATCCAGAGACGTGGGTTCAATTCCCACTGCGCCATTCGCCAATTTTTCGTCAACTTTTCAATTTGTTTCGGCAAAGACACGACTTTGGTGCTGCGGCCTAAGGCTCGCCCTTTCGTTGTCTTTGCCTTCTCATTTCGAATTTGACGAGGGGTTGGCGTGCGCGTGTGGTGTAGCGGTAGCACACTGGACCGGTAATCCAGAGACGTGGGTTCAATTCCCACTGCGCCATTCGCCAATTTTTCGTCAACTTTTCAATTTGTTTCGGCAAAGACACGACTTTGGTGCTGCGGCCTAAGGCTCGCCCTTTCGTTGTCTTTGCCTTCTCATTTCGAATTTGACGAGGGGTTGGCGTGCGCGTGTGGTGTAGCGGTAGCACACTGGACCGGTAATCCAGAGACGTGGGTTCAATTGCCACTGCGCCATTCGCCAATTTTTCGTCAACTTTTCAATTTGTTTCGGCAAAGACACGACTTTGGTGCTGCGGCCTAAGGCTCGCCCTTTCGTTGTCTTTGCCTTCTCATTTCGAATTTGACGAGGGGTTGGCGTGCGCGTGTGGTGTAGCGGTAGCACACTGGACCGGTAATCCAGAGACGTGGGTTCAATTGCCACTGCGCCATTCGCTAAATTTTTCGTCAACTTTTCAATTTGTTTCGGCAAAGACACGACTTTGGTGCTGCGGCCTAAGGCTCGGCCCTTCGTTGTCTTTGCCTTCTCATTTCGAATTTGACGAGAGGTGTTGGCGTGCGCGTGTGGTAGCCGGTAGCGCGCTGGACCGGTAATCCAGAGACGTAGGTTCAATTCCGACTCTGCGCCATTCGCCAATTTTTCGTCAACTTTTCAATTTGTTTCGGCAAAGACACGACTCTCTGGTGCTGCGGCCTAAGGCTCGCCCTTTCGTTGTCTTTGCCCTTCTCATTTCGAATTTGACGAGGGGTTGGCGTGCGCGTGTGGTGTAGCGGTAGCACACTGGACCGGTAATCCAGAGACGTGGGTTCAATTCCCACTGCGCCATTCGCCAATTTTTCGTCAACTTTTCAATTCTGTTTCGGCAAAGACGATGACTTTGGTGCTGCGGCCTAAGGCTCGCCCTTCGTTGTCTTTGCCTTCTCATTTCGAATTTGACGAGGGGTTGGCGTGCGCGTGTGGTGTAGCGGTAGCACACTGGACCGGTAATCCAGAGACGTGGGTTCAATTCCCACTGCGCCATTCGCCAATTTTTCGTCAACTTTTCAATTTGTTTCGGCAAAGACACGACTTTGGTGCTGCGGCCTAAGGCTTCTGCCCTTCGTTGTCTTTGCCTTCTCATTTCGAATTTGACGAGGGGTTGGCGTGCGCGTGTGGTGTAGCGGTAGCACACTGGACCGGTAATCCAGAGACGCTGGGTTCAATTCCCACTGCGCCATTCGCCAATTTTTCGTCAACTTTTCAATTTGTTTCGGCAAAGACACGACTTTGGTGCTGCGGCCTAAGGCTCGCCCTTTCGTTGTCTTTGCCTTCTCATTTCGAATTTGACGAGGGGTTGGCGTGCGCGTGTGGTGTAGCGGTAGCACACTGGACCGGTAATCCAGAGACGTGGGTTCAATTCCCACTGCGCCATTCGCCAATTTTTCGTCAACTTTTCAATAGTACTGTGCAGTGTGCAGTAATCACTACACTACGCAGAATATGAACTCGATACTGTAAGTACATGTGAGCATGCTGGTAAGCACGCACTGATTGCAGTGTGCGTGTGCGTGTCCAATTCCATACAGTATGCCGCAGACACACAGCAGGGTGTGTTCACGCAGTGTATTTATTCATACGGTGTATACACGCAGCGTGGCTGTATACAGACACTACATGTGCGTGCAGGTTGCATGCAATCACACGCATTGGTAACTAGAGTCCTACCGTGTAGTTTACCTGGCTTATGCTGGCGGACAGCGTGCGATCCAATCTGTTCAGAGAATCAGTGCGCAGCTGCAGTAAGACGGTCAAGTTGTACAGTTCGTTCGGCCGAATGTTCGTCGTCATTTGGCCGATGTTTTTGTGTTGACTTTTCCTCGGTAACTTGGCAGCGCTGACGTCTGTTTCAAGCGTAGAGCAATGGTGCAAGCAGCGATTTCCTGCGGGAACTGATTACTAATGAGAGTCGTTTCTATCGCAAGATCAACAGGTACAGATGTATGAGTACTGCTCCGCCGATTGACATTTGAAAAGCTTACAATTGGTGCAACAAGCTTTCTATCCCGGCTCGGTTTGTGGAGAGGGAGTAAAACATCAAGTAACGCACGTCCGACCAAGAAGCCAGCTAGGTCACATAATGAAAAGCTGGAGCACATCTTCGGCTTTTCATAAGTGAGGCTTCTCGACTCGAGTGATGCGAAGCCTGATTATCTTCAATTTAACGAGGTTAGCAGCTAAAACTAGCAATCAACGCACGCAACACAATTTCTCACTAACTTTTGATTAGCTGGTATACTTGGTTGGTTTTTGAGCTACCTAGGCAGTTGTCATGTTTTCTCTGTCATGTTTGTCATGTCAGTTGGTACATTCGTGTACTACATACGTGTCCTCTCATTCCTTGTACGGTTTTACAAGTGACCTCGTCCTGATCGAAAACTGAACTTTGTCGTGTGGGAAATGTGGGTGGATCCAAATAGGTACATGTATGCGTTACCGTAATCGAGCGTAAACAAATCACAACTATATAAAGAACCCTGAACACGATCTGATACAAAGAAAATAAAACACGAGTAGTACTGTGATTCAGTGCACTCTCCGTGGCGTGACTATATTGACTTTGATTGTTGTGCACAGAGTACGAGGGATCACCCCACCACCCACACTCCTGACTCAGTGGCCATTTTTAAACGTCTGCCTATTCAATTTTGCTGCTTTTCGCACTTCAACAGACGGGGCGAGCGCACAAAAGGCGCCGATTTCTTCACTCCCTCACTCCGTTCGCGATTGAGAAAGTGTCTAACAGACTTCGCGCGCGTGCATGGTTGCGCGCGCGCGTCAGTGCGTACGTGCGAGTGTTCGTGCGTTCCTCGGGCGCGTGCCCACGTCCCACCAAGCACCGACGCGCGCGCCTGTTGTTTTGCGCCGCCTACCAGCCTCTCAAACTTTGTGTTGTGTCATTTGAGCCGCCACCAAGAGGGAGCGGCCAGTGAGCAGCGTTCAGTAGTTGAAGGGAACATAACCATGCGTACGCTACTGGTCGTCTCAACGTTACTACTCGGCGCAATTCTGCCAACAACGGCAGCGCAAGATGAGCAGCGACGCTGCGTGGATCGCTGGATCAGGTCTCGGCCGCAGCTGTCGGACCGATTCAAGCTCAACCAGGTCCAGTGGCTCTGCGAGCGCACGGAGATGTGGCTGCAGCAGGCGACGCAGCCGTCCGACATGAGCATGGACGACATTCTCACGCATCGACAGCGCCGGTACCTGCTCTGGCTGAGGAACTGCGCGGGAAAGAACTGCCTGCGGGAGGCCGTCGACTCCAGATGCAGGGGCGGCCGGTGCAGAGCCGAAGCGTTGCCGCCAAACCCCAGAGCCGCCAACCAGCTGTCCGACCCGTTCGAGCTGCCGCCCAGACCTCAGGGCCGCTCCAGCAGTGGACGACGCACCATTCTCATGAGCGACGACGCCGTCGGTGGGGCCGCAGACGCCCCCTCAGAAGAGGAAGTCAAGGAGCAGTACGTGGCCAGCGTCCTGGAGAGATTCTCAGACGACGAACTATCCCAGGCCGTCCAGGCTACAATTTCCCGTGATGATCCGGACAGTTTTGACCTCAACTCCGTCATGGATGAACACGACTCCGTGCGCTGCAAGCAGCGTCGACAACTGGCCGACATCTGCGCCAGAACGGAGATCGCTCCGTCTTACGCCGAAGCGTTTCCGCTCACAACGGCCCGACTCCAAGGCGGGTCGGAAGGTGAGCTCGAGAGGCTGGAGAGAAAGTTTACGGACGTGCAGCGCAGCTGCGAGCGCGCTTCCCAGCAGCTGAGACGCCGACGTGCGTCGCTGGACCGCCTCCACGACTGCGCCGATCCCAGCAAAGTGCAGGCCAAGCGCCGCGACGCTGCCGACTCCTGCTTGCGGGTCACCAGGGCTGAAAATGCTTCAGTCGCTTTCCCCAAACTGGCCGAGCGGGTGGCTTCTCTTCAACAGCACACGCGTCGCGGATCACGGCGCGTGGCTAGCCGCTATCAGAGACTACTCGACAGTCGTTACACCACCTGGCTGGCTCTGTGCGGCAACCTGACCTCTGCGTTGACGGCCAGGGGTCTGGACTTTGTCAAGTGGGTGGCCAGAGACCGCAAGGGCACCCCAGCTGGCCTGCAGCAAGTGAGTCGCCGCTTCAAGCGTCAAGCGAGGCCGCCGCCGCCGCCACCTGCCGGCAGCAAGAGCAAAAGTGCGCCCACGAGAGTGACGGAGCCGACGAACGAGGCGACGCTCGACTACGACGAGTCGGTCGACGAGGACCTGGCCGACTTCCGAGTGGAGCGGCGCGAGTACCGCATGATGAGCACGGAGCAACGCGAGAAGTTCCACAACGCCGTGAACAGACTGAAGACCGACGAGATCGACGGAGTCAGCAAGTACGACCTGCTCGTCATCTACCACACGCCCAAGGAGTCGCCGGGCGCCCACTGGGGCCCCGCCTTCCTGCCGTTCCATAGAGAGCTCTTGAAACAGTGAGTGACGGATGACGGATTCTTGTGCTGAGAATATCCATTCCTTTTTCAGATTGGAGGTCATGCTGAGGTCCGTGGACCCCGAGGTCTTCGTCCCGTACTGGGACTCGACCTTGGACGAGCCCCTCCCAGAGCCTGCGGACTCGATTCTCTGGACCACTCCTCTGTGGGGGACGAGGGACGGCCTGGTCAGGCAGGGGCCGTTCCGCGACTGGACGGCCACTCACGAGCTCAGCTTCAAGCCGGGCACCATCAACTTGTACCGAGACGTGAACACGTCCCCGTTCGGGGGCCTGTACAAGCGTCAAGACCTGGAGTGGGTGAGGAGCGTCGACAAGTACGAGAAGCTCACGAGCTGCGTCGACCCGCAATTCGAGCTGGTGCACGGCCTGGGCCACATGTTCGTCGGAGGCTACATGGCTGACAGTGAGTTCCCAGCAGCATGACCCCCCTCTCCATGCAAATCCACGATATTCAACGTTCAGTCAATATCTCGCCAAACGACCCGGTCTTCTACATGCACCACAGCTTCATCGACTACATATGGGAAGACTGGCGCCAACTGAGACAGACCTACGAGGCCAGAGAAATTGACTACCCGAGCGATGACAAGTCGTGCAACAACTTCCACTACGGTATGTACTGTACTATGCTACTCAGTGCATACAAACATTTATACGCGTGAGCTTACCGTATTCACCTTTCAGCAACTGGGAATATGCAGCCGTTCCCTAAGAAGAATATTGAGGGTCTCAGCAATGAATACACTGAACAGTTCTACTATTACTATCCCAGGCCAACCTGCAGTGACACGGTGCCAGACTGTGGATCCGAGTTTCTTTTCTGTGACAGGCGTGAATACAGATGCGTATCGAAGGTCCAGGCTGGTGGAAACTGCACTGGATTCGTCGGCACTGACATCTGCTACACGGGTGTCTGCAATCCCAGATCGCAAAGATGTGGGGTGCACCATGACACGGACAATAATGAAGTGGATGACACTACCACTACGACGACGACGAGAAGACCAACGACCACTACCACTACAACAAGAAGAACCACTACCACTACAACAACCACGAGGCGTCCCACTACAACCACAACTACAACAAGAAGAACTACAACAACAACAACTACTACTACAACAACAACTACAACTACTACAACAACAACAACTACTACTACAACAAGTACTACAACAACTACTACTACTACTACCACTTCTACAACAACAACTACTCGAAGACCCACTACCACAACAACTACAACTAGGAGGCCGACAACAACCACCACAAGAAGACCAACAACCACAACCACAACCAAGAGGCCAACAACAACTACTACTACAACTCGGAGGCCGACAACCACAACCACAACCAGACGCACCACAACAACAACTACTAGCACAACCAGACGCCCCACAACTACGACTTCCACCACCAGAAGGCAAACCACAACCACAAGAGCATCCACCACTCCTACTCCAGCACCAGATGTGGGTCTTGACAGCGGTGGTAGTGGAAGCTCAGACGATTTTCCAATGAACTACTTTACTATGACTGTGGTCAAGGGTGACGTGGCTGGGGTGAGACAGCAAGACAGAAGGCCAGTAGACGATCTTGAGGTCAAGGTTACAGGGATGAACGTTCCCACAGGATACACTCAAGTGCTCCGTGGAGAACCAATGGACACTGATGACTACCCCGAATATCTCAGCGGTGTACTGGTGCCTGTAATGGCGCCTAAGAAAGCAGGCTACTTCCCACTGGTCAACTTCAAAATCGAGGTCAAGGACCTGAACACGAACAAGTTGTGTCAGGCCCACTGCTACTCGTATCAGACAAGAAGCTATACATCATGCAGCAACACCTTCAGACTGTCAACAATGAGTCAGTACTCAGATCCAATAGCATTCAGAGGCTCAAAGAGTGTAGCATTACGCGCCAAGTGGAATGGTTATGGGACTCGACGAAGAAGGACGGAAGATTACATCCTCTTCAAGTGTGACTTGAACTGATAGCATGTCCACTCTACTGCTCCAAAAGTCTGGAAACGAGTATCTGTTCCTTGATATATTGCAAAGCATACTATATTTCAGTGTAGTGTGCTAATGCATGTAGGTATGTAGTGTGCTCGCTTGCATGTGCATTGTGCAATGCTTGTTTGGCATTTGTGCTGATTGTCATTCATGAGTCATGACGTATATACGTAGACAGCAACACGTCTCTACTCTGAACAACGAGCTGTACAAAACATCGGAAGCACATGGTATGTGTAACTCAGAATGACAGTTACTCTGTACATTTAAAAACGATGTTGTCACTTGACCTTCCACCAAACGGGGTCCAATTCGCTGCCAAAGCTTCTTCTTTAGAACGTCTGAAAACAATTGCATCTGAAAGCTCTGTGACAGTTGACAGTTTAAACTCGTTTCTGCAAGACTGGTGATCATGCTCTGTCTTCTCGTAAGAGTAGCAGAAGGCCTTGCAGATCGCGCCATGGTGACGCACTTGAAGACTAAATTTGACCAGTTGAAGGTAACCAGCTTGCTCAGGGTCGAGCACAGGTATCAGTGCCACTCTCACACTTTTAGGATACCCATGACAGTCCACCACTTCTCCCCGAAACACGTGTCGGTACCCACTAGGAATATCCAAACCAAGAACCTTGACCTCAACACCTTGACTAACACCTGATGTGCACTTTGCTGTTCTCTCATTCAAAAGAATGGTTATTGAGAACCACACCAAGGGGAAGTGAGTGCGAGGCAACATTGATCCTAGTGACTGTAAATGAAGTTTAGAGTCAGATTCAGACAGAGGCTTGTACTTGATTGAATCTGCTTGCACAGTTAATGGTAACATGTGGTCATGCAGTTTTGGTGTCAATGTCGCTGAGCCTGGGACTGCTGTAGTGGTTGATGTGGAAGTAGCGATGATAGTTGTGATTGTACTTGTAGTGGTTGTGGCTGCAGTTGTCATAGTAGTAGTAGTAGTAGTAGTAGTAGTAGTAGTAGTAGTAGTAGTAGTAGTAGTAGTACTAGTTGTTGTTGTTGTGGTTGTGGTGGTGGTGGTGGTGGTGGTGATGGTGGTGGTGGTGGTGGTGGTGGTGGTGGTGGTGGTGGTGGTGGTGGTGGTGGTGGTGGTGGTGGTGATCAGTGTGGTTGTGGGGGTGGCAGTGGGTGTGGAAATAGTCACGGCAGATGTAGTTGTAGTAAACTTCGTTTCATGTTGCTCACATTTTCCACTCCTTTGGCTGCACTGACTTTCAAAGCAAATATTCAATTCTTCATACCCAGTGCAGTTTCCACCGAGCTTAATCTTCGCCATGCACTCATACACGTTCGTGTTACAAAAGAGGTATGGTGAGCCACAATATCGATGGGTTCTGCTGCACGTAGGACTTGGGTGATAAATATAGAACTCCTCAGTATAACGATTCTTTAAGCCATCGATATTTTTTAATGGAAATGGGCGCATTGCTGCGTTTCCTAAAATAAAAACCGGAAACTATAGAAATAAGTTACAGAACATGAACCTTTGTGAAAAACGCTGCAGATTTTCTTTTTATTGCTCGGATAATCTGTCTCTCTTTGCACTGCAGTCTGCCTGGCTTGTCTCCACATCTCCCATAAGTAGTCGACAAAACAGTGATGCAGATAGAATGAGGGGTCGTTTGGAGATATTTTCACTGAATTTTCACGTGTTTGCTCTCTTGAATACACACCGTGCTATGAGACCATACATGTACAACGTATGTGTGCGCGACCCACCTTTCGCCATGTAGCCTCCAACAAACATGTGACCCAAGCCGTGCGTCATTTCAAATCTCGGATTCACGCAGGTGGTCAGCTCTTCGTACTCTTGCACAGATAGGGTCCACTCTACGTCTTCTCTCGTGTACAAGCCAGCTGACACGTTGGCCAAGCGATACAACTGTCTCGGCAGATTGTCGGAAATGCCTTCGTCAACATTCCAATTTTGAAAGGGCCCATTGACGACGAGTCCTTCTACGGTCCCAAGGAAGGGCGCGGTCCATATAAGAGAATCGGAGGGGTCAGGCAATGACGAGTCTAAAGCGATAGATAGGTACATTTGCAAGTCCAATCCCATCCATTTGTACACACAGCAGACCGAGAGTGGAGTCCCAATAGGGCATGGCAACGCCTGGATCGATCAAGCGAAGCGCCAACTCGACTCTGAAGTAAACGTTTGCATCGACCAACCAATGGGGCAGAGGGACACAGACCATAGATGTAATTGATCGGCGAAGCTGGGAGGAGAGGTGAATCTCAGATTTTCGAAAAAGCGAAAGAAAGGGCGAAAGAAAAAAGCGCAAAATTTCAATTTTTCATTGCCCGCAGGCGAGAGCGCCATTCGGGAGTCAGAGGAATTCCGCTTACTGTTTCACGAGCTCCCTGTGGAAGGGCAGGAAGGCGGGTCCGAAGTGGGCGCCGGGCGCCTCGATGGGATTGTGCTGTCGGACGAAGAGGTCGTATTCGCTGTCGCCGTCGACGGTGCGCCGCTTGAGTCGGTTGAGTGCGCGGTGGAAGCGCCGTCTCTCGCTGTCGGTTAGCATGCGGTACTCCTTTCTCTGTGCCCTCAGGTCCTGGGGACAGCCTCCGTCGGCACAGAAATCGCTGAGGCAGTCGCGTATGGAGCAGGTCGCTAGACGGTGAAGAAAGGCCCGGGCCGAGTCGGTGGGCGCGTCGATGGCGACGCCCTGCTCGTAGCGCGCCTCGAAGAGCCACCCTTCCGAGCGCTGACACAGCCAGGTGATCTGAGCGGCGCTGAACCGATCCGACAGCTTCGGATCGAACGACAGCCAACGCTCCGTGCAGTTCGAGGAAAAGTCGATCGGCAGCGCCCTGGGGGTTGGTTCGGAGAAAGCGAATGGAATATTGACAGCGTTAAAAATTATCCTAGTTCCACCAAATAAATGCTCTGTCCACCGCTACGTGGTAATCGACTGGAAAGATATGCAAATTTCATTTACCCCACCAACCCAAGGCTTGCTCCGACAATTGTAATGAAAGCGACGCAAGTCACGGATAGAGCCATTTTTTTAAACAAATTTATGCTGAAAACTGCTCAATGGGTGCTCAAATGAAGTCGTCGCGACTGTTTTTCGATGCGGTCGAGTCATGACGCGCGTCGATTAAGGTCGATTTGTTGCGCAACACTTTGAATTTCGGTCGTCGCCAAAAAAGAAACTTTCCCTTTTCCCAGCGAACCACACGGACACAACTTTGGCAAATGGAACGTGACGACGGGACGCCGACGGGAAGATGGCAGGCGACTTCGAAAAGTTGGTTAGAAATACACCGGCGCGCGCACGCACGCATACTGATGTGTGTTGAGAACTTGAGAATCCCGAAAAACATACAAGTGTATACAAAAATAGATGAGAGGAGACACTGTCATGTGTTCAATAAAGCGACGTCTTCTTCATGATACGGAAGAAGTCCTCCTGGCTGACGTCGCCCGTGCCGCGCGTGTCCGCCTCCTCGATCATCTCCTAAAGTAGGGGCGCATCCCTTCAAAAGAGAGAGCCTGCAGAAAACCGTCTGGCAGCAAATCAATGCGATCGCACACGATAAGTTGCCGAGAACAGTAGCTATCAGGTCTAGGGGTTGGTTGGTGGCGGGGGGGGGGGGGGGGGTTCGGGTGGGTGTTAGAAAAATAGTGGGGACCTCTCAGACACAACCAGCATATCCCCCCCCCCTCTGCAGTCAACGCACCGTCAATATGTTAGCTCGAACCCGATGACTAGATGACTCGTTGCTTTGACCACATTCAGAATTGAACATGCGAAGAACAATGGCTGTTCTATGACTGGCACTGTTTTAGTTCTTCTACAAACGGTGCGCCAGGCGTGCGCGGACCCTGAGCTCGGCGTCGGAGATGTCCTCGTGTAGCTCCTGACTGACGCGTCGGAGGTTGTCAAGCGTGATGGCGCCCGTCGCGTCGTCGTCGAACAGCTGGAAGGCGCGCGCCATCTCCGTGCCGCTGTCCTTCTCCGCCAGACGGGGACGCACCGCCGACACGAAGCGAGCCAGCGTGATGTAGCCTACGTGAAACACGCTCCGTTTCTTCAGTACAAGTCAACACGCACGCACGCACGCGCGCACGCAAAGAATGTAGCGCTCACCACTCTTCTCAGGATCCGCCGTCTGCTGCATTTTCGTCACATCCTCTCGTCGTGGTTCGAAGCCGAGCGCTCTCAGCGCAAGCTAAATTATCGTAATTATCTGAATTAAATTAAAAATTCAAATTCACACCTTCAAGTCTCGGGATAGAATCCTGCCTTTCTTTTCTCGGTCAAACAGTGTGAAGGCGCTCTCGATTTCGCGCTGAATCGAGGCCACGGAGTCGGCAAACGCGTCGTCTTCTTCCGTCGACGCTGGCGCCGCTGCGCGTTTGCTCATTTGTGCTTTTTTTATTCAATACTTACGAATATTTTGAAGCCCTATTGATTTTGCGGAGGTTGCGTTCCGTTTGTGTAAAGGAGCGCAGCCATTGCGGAGTGCAAGTGAAGTGAACAGCCGAGGTAGCGGCAGCTGCATCATCCACCGTCGACCGACCACACAGTCGCGGAATTGCTGTCACGTACGAGGTGCGCGTATACGCGTACAGTTACAGTTACACATACCGTACTAGTAGGTAGCATTCTAATATGAACACAGCATCTTCGTATACAATGTACATGGCATGGTATGCAAGCATGCCCCTGAGTGAGGTGTGTGAGTGTGAGAGTGAGATGTGTGCGTGTGTGCACACGACGGGGTTTCTTGCAGTCAGCGGCTACAAAACTGCCCGCATATCGTCCTGTCGAACGGATGTGTATCTCACCACTCAGGATCAAGCAGACACAGCTCAAATTCTTGAATTGAATTCGTCAGATTCTTATCATCCTCCGCTTCATCGTACGCGGTGTGGGTAGAGCGAGACAATCTGCGCTGAGTTGCCCAAAATCACTGTCTGTCCTTGAAACGGTTGTACAGACTCGCGACATAGACGAAGACGCACTTCCAGTCAGGCCTGTCGCCCATCTTCAGCATGTCCTCCACCTCCAGCAGAGGCATCACGCCCGCCTCTCTTCTGAAAGTTGCAACGCCAAAATGGAGCTCAGACATTTGCGTGTGGAATTGAATTGTGCTTGTACGTTCACGTCGAGCACATGCATGACAGGCTGTCCAATATGACTCACTCGGCCGTTTCAAACGCGGTTTCGAAGTTTTTCTTTCTATCCAACGGATTGAGTTTGTCGAAATCGATTGTATCCGGCATAAAGTGATGAACGAGAGCGCAGAAGGCCAGGCCGTCCGCCCAGGATGACGAGAAGTTTGTGACGTCGACGTTCTGCAAGAATTCTCAAATTTTTCCAACTTTGAATTGCAGTGATTGCGGAGAAAACCTTGTATCCAGCCGTGTTTTCCTGACACCAGCGAAGCACGCACGCTTTGATGGCGCTCGGACTGACCGAACGCGAACGACATGTGGTTTGTGGCACTGAACAGTCACACAAAGTACCGTAATTTCTCCAATAGTACCCGGGGGCTGTTGTTTCAACCGTCGACTACCCGAGGGCGCTGCTGGAAAGGGGTACTACGTTATGTAACGATGATTTCTATCTACCGGAACATTACACGAGCTGATATGTGCTGATACTATGTTGATTGAACAAGCTCGCGGATACCCGTCAGATTCGAGTCGGACTTCCAGCTGGAAAGCGAGTTCGCCATCTCCGCGCCGCTCGCCGGCGGCGGCTTTAGCAGATTTCCATCGTCTTTGCTTCGGCGTCTGCTCTGTCGACGCTGCTGCTCCATTGTCGGTGTCGGCGGCGGTGGACGGCGACGACGACGACACTCTTCCCCGTCGCTTATAACGCCACTCGTCGAGCGCTCTTCTTCTTCGAGCTCGAGAGGCGGGGGCCAACGAGCGACAGGTTTACTTATGCTCCTCGCCGTCTCCGAGAGCTGGCCCACTCTGGTGGAGGACAGACGGAGGTTGTCTAGAGCGGCGCTTTTGAGGTTCAGCTCTTTGGAGAAGCGTCGAGCGAGCGCCAGCACGCTCGTTGGTCGCACCTCCATCCCGCACGGTGACGTCTGCACGACGAAATCTGTGCGCCGTTTGCGCGCGCGCGAAAGGCCAAAAAGGGGGGGGGGAGGGTTACTCGCTCCGCCCCACCAAACGCGGCTTACCGTCAGCTTATTATCAAAGCGTCGCTGCGGCCGCCAGTCCATCCGCTTTTTCTCTTCAGCCGCCAGCTGTCGACGGGCTGTATTTCGAATTACCTGACACCCTGCGCGCTCGGTTTGTGGGGCGGAAGAAATCTGCCGCTACATATACGCACACGTGGATCGCATAAACGCCTGTCGGACGGACAAACAAAGCGTGGTGGCAAAGGAAGCATTGTGCGAGCGGCACGCGCTCCCACACAACGGCTCATGCAAGTCTAATGCGTGCGTTCGTCATGCGGACAAGCAGACGGACGTACGACCGGGCACGCACACACGAATACGCACAATCACATCCGTTGGATTACACAATCCGTTATGATAATGATGCATAGGTGGCCGTAGGACACCTGTGCAGTACGCTCGCACGTTGCTCAAGACGTCAATTCGGCTTTCGAGCGCTCGCGAATCGCGATCCGTTTGATTGCAATTGGTTTAATTGTTAAAGTTTCAGCGAAACTATTTCTCGCTAGATGATACATCAGAATAGACAGACAGTATGTAGTGGAAACCAGGCGTGCTTCAGCTTACCTATCCGCTTTAGTCAGCAAGGCATTCGATTCGGAGAATTACTGGTTACTTATCTAGCTGCACATTCAATGACTTATCGCTACCAAATAAATCAGCGCAATGGAGGCAATGCACACCACTAACTGTTTCCACCGTTCCCTGACCGCGAGCTTACTATCTATTTGATTCGCTTGGTCTTTTGAAACGGTCTTCTTTCATGGAATTTTTGTGAATTGCACAACCGTTGCGCTCATTTTTTCCGGCGGGAAAACGAATGGCATACGTATTACTACACGTCTCAAGCCCCAGTTTTATTTTTACCAAAAATAAGTGTCGAAGTCAAGTCGCCACAACAGAGATGACGACGCCGCTGCCGATTTCGCCCATTTGTCAGCGCATGAAGGAGCTCTACAAAAAGCCGGCTACTCCGCCCTGGAAGGATACGCTCCGCCAGGTGTGGTGGCGTCTATCCAATTCTGTTGCTCAATTCGCCATGATAAAATCGCCCATCGCTGTAACATTTGATGCCTGTAAATCGCGTCACGTCATGCAGGCACACCTCGTTCTGAGACCCCCTAACCCCCACAACTCCCCAACCCCCAAAACCTTGGGCTTAGGTTTAGGCTTTTGCTTAGGCTTAGGCTTCGCTTAGGCTTAGGCTGAGCCTTTAGGCTTTTGCTTAGGCTTCGGGTGTTGGGTGGTTGTGGGGGTTGGGGGGGGGGTCTCAGAACGGTATTAGCCGTCATGCATGACTTCCAAGAGTTGCCGTGCGTATTGCAGCGCGCGTTGGAGCGTCTGAAGAGCGGTCGCGAGAAGGCGTTCCAGAGGGGGCGGCAGCTGGAGACGACGGGGGATGAGACGCAGACGCCGCCGTCTGCGTGCGCGATCCGGCAGCAGCTGTTCCCCTCTCCCAGGACCCAGTACCCCATGTCGCCTTGCGGGCCGGCCAGCGCCGAGCTGGCCGCCTCCGTCCAGTCGTCATCGTGCTTTAAGTGGCCCGCTAGCTTCAAGCTCAACCAGTCGCCACACTCCAAGGCCGACACCTGCCTAGAGACCGAGTGGAACAAGCTCAAGCGAGTGCGTGCCTGTCTGTCTGTCTGTCTGTTAGTGGGTACGTCAGTGCGGTGGTGGCCGTCTAGGAGGAGGGCCTGGACGACTCTGACTTCGAGCGCTACCTCGCCTTCTTCGAGGAGATTCGCCTGGAGCTGCTTATGGAAGGTGGCCTTTTTTCTTGATTTGCTGCTGGGGCGCCCATACTTCAATTTTGTTCGGGAGGCATTCATGCGGGTGGGGCCGGTCAGGTTGCCAAATTCTGAGGCTGATGCGCTTGCGTTCTGAAGCTGTAGGGCGCGTGTTCAGAGCAGCGTCTGATGGCGCTCGAGCACGAGCGCCAGGGCGAGCGCGAGGTCGAGGCGCTCGTCGCCAGCTACTTTGCCGACGACGGCGCCGGCAGCGGTGGTGACGCCGAGATGTCGTCGTCGTCGGCAGGAGCAGTGGCCGACGACGAAGTCGCCGATTGCCCATCGTGCGGCGGCGCGGAGACGCTCGTGCTCGACCAGGTCGCCGCGGCGCTGCGCTGCGTCCGCTGCCCGCTGCGCGTCGACAAGCGCAAGGTGAGGACGGTGACGCGCGGCCGCAAACTGTTTGCGCACCACCGCTCTCGGTCGGAAACACACGAGACGCCCGTTCCAGAGCGGCTGCCTGCCGAGCGCGTCGGTGCTGCGCGCCCGCGTCGAGGCGGCGTCGGACGCGCACCGACGCGGCTCTTCGCTTTGTCCCGCCCCTCTCAGCTTCGGCCTTGCTCCCAGGCCCGCCGACGCCGACAACGAGGACGAGCAGCTGCTGGCCGGCTGTACGTGCTGCGGCTTTGAGTGGATCGTCTTGTGATGCAGCCGGAGCACGCGCCCATCCTTCAAGTCTTCCGATAGGGGCTCGACTCGCTCGGGCATTGGTGATTCGATGAGGTGCATTTTCACGAGATGCGCTGTCCTCCAAGGGTCTCGCCTGAGGTAGCTGCCATGATTGCCGCGGCCTCATTGGACTAGGCGCAATCGGACACTCTATTCTCGTTTTCGGTTGGGGGGAACCCTAACCTCGGTGGTGATTGGTGATAAGTAGCTCCCCCCCCCTTACAAACCGAATCCGCTGTCAGTTATAAAGGGTGTTTTTTTTAAACTGCACAATTTATTTTTTGAATAACTTTATATTCCCTGATCCGATCACCATGAAATTTGAAGCAAAGACGCCCAAGACTTTAGGGTTTTGTCTAGAAAAGGAATTTTCGAAATCGGTTTTGCATCCATAAAGTAATGGTCGTTCGAACGCGAGGTCCAAATTTGCTCATTTGACTGGGGGCTCTCACGCTCTCACATGCTTCTCTTCTTGGCCGATCCGCTAAAAACTTGGGGATGTGTGCGCAATTGAGCTGCCTACAAGATGGCATTAACCTTTTCGAGCCAGTTTTTAGGCTTACAGAGTTGCAGATCAAAACACTGAAAATCAACTTTCTCTCCACAACACTCTAAAAAATGAAAGGTTGTTGGATTCTATGAAACATGGGTGGCTTAGAACCGCCTCAGCTTACTCATTCGATTGACAGTACATTCCGTGCAATCGTTGTTTTTCGGATGTTCATTTCAGACTTTAAAGAAAGCATTTTGGTGACAAAAGGCTCAGCCATGCGTGATTTTTGCATCACATTTGAATTTGTCCAGTTATACTGCAAATTCTAAAACTGGCTCAAAAAGGTTAATGCCATCTTGTAGGCAGCTCAATTTCGCACACATCCCCACGTTTTTAGCGGATTGGCCAAGAAGAGAAGCATGTGAGAGCGTGAGAGCTACCAATCAAAATGGGCAAATTTGGACCTCGCGTTCGAACGACCATTACTTCATGGTTACAAATCCGATTTCGAAAATTCCTTTTCTAGACAAAACCCTAAAATCTTGGCTGTCTTTGGTTCAAATTTCGCGGTGACTGGATCAGGGAATAAAAAGTTATTCAAAAAATAAATTGTGCAGTTTAAAAAAAAACACCCTTTAGATAGTTACGTGATACAATACAGACACTCCCAGCTGGCAGCCGCGTGCGCGCTGTCGATCGGTCTAGGTTTAGGTGTCGTGACGCGACGTTCGTCTTTTGATCCCGCCGCACTTGCCGCAAGAATGCCAACGTTTTGACTAGGTGACAGATATGGCTCAATTTTACTGCCTCCCTGTCCAGAGTTGTCTCTGCCCCGTGCCTTCGCGTTCCGCTCATTTGTTCCTAGCGTGTGCGTACCATTCGGATTCCTGACAATAAACTCTGCTGGCGACTGCACTGCGCTTCGGCAGTCTGGTTGACAACTCTAGCTTTGCAGCATATGGAAGCGGTGGCGTGCGAATGAGGTTGCGGGGGGGGGGGGTAGCTTGCAGGCCCGTGTGTCACTCATGCGTTTCACGTTTTCGTTTGTTTTTCTGTCTGGTCTGCGTTTCTAGCTGCCTTTCCGGGACCCGAAACCATTTCGACATAATTCAGGCCTAGGTCGTTGCGATGTCGCCTTCTGCTTCGGCCTCTGTGGGCGGGCCGATGGCGGAAGAAGAGTCGATGAATTCTATCGACGACCCCTTCTCTCTGATCTTCGACTCGAATCGCAGGGCGCTCTTCGAACTGCTCGACGCCTTCGACGGATCCAAGGTGCGTTTTGCCGTTGTCTGTGTGGCTAGTTGCCAACTGCATCGGCCCGCTGGTCAGGCGCTGGTGTGGGACCGCGAGCTGATGAAGCGGTTCAACGCGATCACGGGCGGCTTCTCGCGACTGAAGCAGCACGGCGTGCTGCACATGTTCCAGCTGGAGAGGGGCGCAGTGCCCGCCCACAAGGTCGACCACGTGCTCTACCTCACGCAGCCCGCGCTCCACAAACTCGAACTCGTCGCCCACAACATCGCCGCAGACCAGAGGGACGAGGGCAGGTAGGTTTGGCGAGGCGAGAAACACAACTGCTCGCTTCAACCGCCTAATAGCCCCCTTCCCCCACGCACGGGCGCGCGCAAGTACGCACGCACGCACGCTCACATGGCTTGGCGTGAGTGAGTCAATGTTTGAGGCGTCACCACGTGCTGTTCGTGCCCCGGGGCAGCGTGGTGTGCGAGCAAAGGCTGAAGGAGGCCAACTTGGGCGACAGACTGTCCTCGGTCAAGGACCTGGAGATCGACTTGTTCGTCCAGGAGAAGGACCTGGTCAGCATGGAGTGGCCGGACATCTTCACGGAGCTGGCCATACACGACGACTGGACGCCCCTCTACCACCTGGCGCTGGCCGTGGAGGAGATCGAAGGCATCTTTGGCAAAGTCCCGAATCTGATCTTCAAAGGCGACTACTCAAAGTACGGTATCAGCGACTCGTAAACCAGTGCACTGCACGCTATTGCACACTCGAGTCTGAATCGAATTTGCGTAGTTGATGGGTCATTTGAATGCCGACAGGTATGTGCGTTCTAATCCGCTAGTTCCTTGATTTCATATCTGTAACCGGGTCAGGCCGAGCCAGGGGGGGGATACTCGGATCCAAGATTGGGGGGGGGGGTCGAGAACGCCGACGCGGCAGGCGACGTTGGGGCGTGTTGCAGACGCGTCGTGGACATTCTGAGCAAGAAGCGAGAACAAGACAAGCTGAGTCGTGGCGCTTCGAATCACGAGGCAGTCGAAGCCAAGAATTCAGAAAAATCTTCAACGCTCATTGATACAATTCTCTTGTTGGACAGACAGGTTTCTCTATTTGACTTCTTCACACTCTCCAGCGTCAGGTTTTTCTTTCAAACGTCTTGCTGTGGTGTGATTTCGTCCCTTGTTTTCTTGTGAAGCAATTTTTTGGTGCGGTGCATGTGTGCGTGTGGGGGGTTATGACCAACGGTGCGTTTGTACCTGTAACGTGCAATTTCTAAAGGATTCCCAGCGTGTCTTGAATGATTAATGTGAGTAATTGTTGGGTCATTAACCCCATTCACACGCGGCCTCACTACCCCCCCCCCCCTTCACACGCGGCCAGACCGGGTTACAGGCATGGTAGTTACACACTTACGTTGCAGGTCGACATGGTGACTCCCTTGGTGACACAACTCACGTACGAAGGGCTCATCGACGAGCTGTTCGGAATTGTTGCTGGTAATTCATAGAGTTTCTTTTTGATTCTCTTTATCGTATATTTCGCAAACAGGTTAGAAGTACACAAGTACGATTGTGGACAATGCATCGTTAGTCGGCAAATGTTCTTGATGACTCATTTTCTTGGTGTCTATTGCACACGCGCCTATTAATGAACCATGTCCAATGCAACTAGGGTGCGTTGTACTATTCAAGCTCTGGTGGTGCGCCTCTGTGGGTGGGACTTGTGCCTCAGCGTTGTGCGCGCGTGCGAGTTGTGCAGTCGACTAAGCAGACGACGCGTAGCCGTGCAGGCGTGGTGCGACTGCCGAAGGATCGCTTCGGCGCGCCGGCCGACGCGTCGTCGTCGGCAGGGGCGGTGGAGCGTGGCGGCGGCGGTTCGTCTCCGTCGTCCGAGGCGAAGGAGGTGCCGCTGTCGTCTGCGGACGCGCTCTTCGCCGAGCTGCGCGACAAGCACTTCAACGCAGTCGGGCCCGCGCTCAAGAGGAGCATACAGGCGATCTCGGCCAAAATGGAGGTGTGTGTCCGGCGCTGGAATGATTGCAGCGATCGTGCGTGCGTGCGTGGCCGACCGACGTACATAGACGTGGCGCGTTGCAGGAGCGGCACACGCGCACGACGGTGCGCGAGTACAAGGAGTTCGTGAAGCGCCTGCCCGAGTTGCAGTCGGCCCGCCAGTCGGCCGCCGTGCACACGACGCTCGCGGAGATGGTCAAGGAGGAGACCACGCGCGACGCATTCACCTCCGTGCTCGCCGTTGAGCAAGGCGCGTACGCACCCTCTCGCATCTCCGCGCATTTCTCTTCTACGGTAACTTCTCCAAAGAACGCCCCCTCCACTGGGCGCGAACGCCCTACGGGGGGGGGGCGTCTAAACGCTGGCACTAGTGGAAACTCAGGACAAATGAGCCCAAAGAACAATATTGTTGAACGAGTATGTGTGCGTGCAAGGGCACGCGTTGGAGGCACCACTGGGACTGGCAAAAGATCCGTGAAGTTGCACGTGATAAACTTCCTGCCTTGCCAGTGCCAGTAGTGCCAGCGTTTATACCCCCCCCCCCCCGAACGCCATAGCGTTTATTGGGGATTTACGATGTTTTCATTTGCAAAACCTGTATGGAAAACCATGTCTCCCCCCGATTGGTTGTAGAAATCTTGGGCGGCGCCGAGGCGGATAGAATGCTGCCCGACATTGAGAGTTGGATAGCGGAGGGTCGGCCGCTGCTCAAGGTATTTTTTTGCTGTTTTATTGCAGCCATGTTATTGTAGCCACTCTTTTCAATTTGCAGGTTCTGCGACTGCTCTGTTTGCAATCTCTGCAGTGCGACGGCTTCAAGCCAAAGATTCTAGACCAGTACAAGAAGGAGATTTTGCAGGTCTGGCGCGCGCCCACGCGCGCGCACACATGTGTTTCCCTTTAGTCTTACGGATACGAGCACGTAGTGACGCTGCTGAACCTGACGAAGGCGGGTCTGCTGTGCGAGAAGGCCGCTCCCGCCGGCGGCAGTTCCTTCTTCTCAACCGGAGGGTCGGCCGTCTCGGGGTCGGCAACCGGCGGAGCTGCTGGCCTGCCGCCCCTGCCGTTTGCCACTTTGAGAAAGTCGTTCCGCCTCCTCGTGGACGACGTCAACGAGCTGGTGCGTGCGTGCGTGCGTGCGTGCGTGCGTCGGAGCTGGATCTGCGCTGTGGCACGTTCAGAGCCCCGAGGACGCGTCGTACGTGTACAGCGGCTACGCGCCCTTGTCGGTGCGCCTCTGCCAGTACCTGCTGAGGCCCGGCTGGCACGCGATCGCCGACAGCCTACTCCGCGTGCCGGGCGCTACCTCCCCACTCGCCCCCAATGCCGTCGCCGTCGCCACCGCCGCGACGCCTGCACCAGGAGGCGCCGGATCCGCAGGTCGCTAACACCCCTCCACAACCCCGTGTGTAACCGGGCCATGCCGAGTACGTGCGACGTCCTCAGACCCAAAAGTGTGGGTAGCTTCTACAATGGGAAAGTCGTACACCAAAGTAGCGTCTCCATTGGCACTTCTGGACAAAAGATAGTCAAGTAACGCTATTTTGGTGTTTGATGGTAAACACCGCAACAGGGTGAAAATTACGCTCAGTTGTATCATTTCGGACAGCTTGGTGACTAACGTTTGCTAAACGCAACTCAACTGTGCCGTGAGGAGAGCTGTGGGGTGTTCAGATTCGGCGCTGGCAGCAGCTGCCGCGGCCGCGCAGGCGGCCTCAGCCGACGAGCCTGCGGTCGCCTCAGCGGAGCGCAAGAAGCGCAAGCGCAACATTTTGGTGCTCTTTGTTGGCGGCGTGACGCGTGCCGAGCTAGCCGCTCTGCGTTTCATCGGAGAGAGGGACGAAGGTACTTTACTAGCTGTTGTGTAGCGGCTGTATGCCGAATGCCTGGGCAACCTCACCGCAAGCAAACGATAAGGAAATTGTGCATACGACTCTTACAGACTATCAGTTCCTGATTGGGACGACGTCAATCATCAACGGGCGCGCGTTCCTCGAACAGCTCATGCTGGACGCCGAGCAGTGATCACATCAATGCGCATCATACACTGTGTGTGATTCAATTTACTATCCTATCGTTATTGGAGTTTATCGTGTGCACACCAAAATGACGAATACTATGTCCCACAAGTTTTTGTGCCGCAGTAGCAGTTAGCCGAATATAGTAGGATGCTCGGCTATTCCACAACAACAAAGGACATTCACAAGATAAATCAATGCAACGCCGCTCGCTTAAAAGGTTTGAAGAAGTTGGGTAAGGTGGCAGTGCATTTTGGCATTGGTGTGCTGTCCGCACCTAAATTTCTTGATCGCACGGGGTGCATCGAAACTGTAATCATTTTTTTTTTTTTGTGTTTTTTTTGTTTTGTTTTTTGTTTTTTTTTTACTTGTGGGTTTTTTTTTTTTTTCTTTTATTTATTTTTTTTTTTTTTTTTTTTATATTTTATTTTTTTTTTAAACATTTTTTTGAATTTTTTTTTTTTTATAATTTTTTTTTTTTTTTTTTGTTTTTTTTGGCTTTTTTTTTTTTTTTTTTTTTTTTTTTTTTTTTTTTTTTTTTATTCTTATTCGATGCATCAATGCATGCAGAGCTAATGTCTAAATGCGAGGAGCAGAGAAACCATCCGCTAGGTGCATTAGGACAAAGCACCAATTTCCAATAACTACCCGTGCTCAGCCTTGGTCAAAAATTGTTACACTTTTAGGACCGGTCTGCGCTTTACCTAGGCTAGGCCAGCACATACGCGCACTAACAGAGAGACATTCATGCAAACACGCTCCATCTTCTCTTCTAGGCAAAGGCCGTCCACTCGTGCGGATGAGCAGGTACGGTGTCCGTCGCTGTGCAGACTGATGTGACGGATGGAGCAACTATATGCCAGCTCTGTTGAAATCTGCTCCCACGGCTCGGTCCATAATGGCCCATTAGATGCTCAGCTCCAACACGCACTTGCGAGTAGAGACCGACACGGACTGGTCGGGTTGCCGTCGCCTCATCATCTACTTCTTGAAATCGATCTGCTATATTCACTGAAAGAGAGTGGCCGAAACTTCAACGCCCTCCACAGGACTGTCGCTTAGCAATAGGTCAAGGCGAGCGAGCTGCTCCTGCGTGATCTGCTCGCCTTGGTTGACGTGCGCCTCGTGCTGGTTTACTCTTTTCGACGACGATGCCGCGCTGTCACTAGAGTGCGCCTCCTCTTCGTCCTTCTCGTCTCGATACACCTTGTCACTGTTGCCTATGCTTCAGCGCTTGAGACATTTTTGAGAACGCCTGGTCACATCTGAAGTCTTCACACCCACCGCGAGCCATCAGACAGCCAGCCACCAAGCCTGTTTTAAAACAATTGTACAGTGCACAAACTGTAAACTGAATTTAACCTGCCTAGGTCTGCTACGGTACGGGTTGTTAGTAGAAACGGGTGCGGTGTCTTGCTTTGCCAACTTGGGCCATTTTGATCCCCGCGTTTAGACATTGGTTCTGAATGCATTGTATGCATTACACGCATTGCATGCGTCGAATAGGAATTGCCATGTACCGTACTTTCTCGTCGCTCATTCTAGCCCTCGCGTGATTCTCGGTGAAGAAAACATTCTGCTCGCATTTGGAGAAATTCTGCAAATATTTGGCACGTTCTCTCGCTGGAATCCGGGACAAGACAGCTCTCTGACTAAATTCTGTTTGAATTCTGGTTGTAGTTGTACGGTTGCGCCGCTAAAGTTAGGTTTTTTGCAATTTCTAGTGTCTTAGATACTTTTAATGTAATCACTTTTTGTAATATGGTTGCGTGTATGGTCTTCTTGTTAGCACTCGCAAAACGCTGCTTTTACCGGCGGGGTAGTTGCGTTGCGCTGTCCGTCTTCGTTGGCGCGTTGCATTTTTCTTTAAATTTAAAATTAAAAGTGCAACGCGTCGCTTTGTTGTAACCGCTTCATATTGTTTCATCCGTCATGTTGTTACACCGCTGTGGACACAGCAGTGCACAGACTGGCGCGCGTGTGTGACCCATTTTCTCGAACGCTGGCGTTCGCTGTAGTGGGGTTGCGTGCGTGCCTGTGTGGCCGACCTAATTTCGCTTCACCTACGGCGTTGTCGGGTTAGGTAGAGCGGTTTTAGGCAGTAGGTAAAGGTTTAGGTTTAGTGAGCTCTGTGGTGACCAGTTGTGATGGAGCCAGTGATGCCGGCTGTGTTGACGCGCTCACGTTTGAATTCCAGACTCCAGCAGACACCATGGCACAGCAGGCGATGCGCGGCCGCGACGAGCCGCTTGTCGACGACGAAGAGCTGTCAGCAGACTTGTTTCGCATTTTTTGTCTGTCTGCGAACGTGCGTTTGGATGCAGTCAGTGGCTACCAAGAATCGAGGCGATTGGTTGAACTTGTTTCGGTTCAGAGGGATGGGATGGGAACGGGAGCTTGCTCTTCCTAGCATTCCCAGTTTTCCAATTCATGACGTAGCTGACGCATTCCATGTGCCACTCCACTGCCTTCTGACTGTTTTGAGTTGAGTGAGTGCAAGGTCGATCACATCGTTGCGCAGAGATGGGCGTATAAGTGTCTCGTGTTACGGTCGCCTGTTGGGCCTTGCAGTCTGGACGAGGAGTTGCTGTTGGGTCTGGGCGAGGAGGGCGAGGCCGCGCTGCCCGCTGCCACGGACGTCGACGAGTCGGCGGACATCCTTCTTGGGGAGCACGACGACGACGCTCTTGGCGGCAGCACGGACGCACACGACGACAGCCGTGAAGAGACCGCCGAACCACTGACAGGAGGCGACCATACCGTGAGCTTTCTCTAGCTCAACTGCGTTCGCTTACGCACAAACCATGACTGTGAATCGATCTCCGTGTCTCGAGCACTGTTTCCCGTATAGCTAGGCTGAGTTGCGCTGCTAGCCAGTAGCTAACTATGATTGCCAGCTGCACGAACTCTAGCCAGCGGAGGAGAAGTCGGAATCGGTCGCGGAGGAGGCTGTTCCACCGGCCGAGACGAAGGCTGTCGACGAGGACGACGACCCGCTCGATTATGACGACGACGAGGAGGATGACGCCGCCGATGGGTGGGGGCGGCGATGACTTTCTTCAGCAACAGTGAGCAAAATGAGTATTTTTGACGTTTCTAGTGGTGCGACGGGTCCACCGGGCGCGGACGACGGCCGGCGGGAGCGCAGTGAGGAGGAAGACAGCGATAGCGACTCGGACAATTCCGGTGCGTTGCACGCGGACCGAAAAAATGAGCCCCCCATCCCCTCTGCAGAACACGATCGGCCGGTGGGCAGGAGCAAGCTGCTCGTCAACCCCATGTACAACAAGCCGCGCGCCACCGCTGGCGCCGGCGTGCGACCGTCAACCTACCACTCCGGTCAAGGTAGAGTGCTACAGTAGTTGTTCGGTTTTCAATTTGTGAAGAGTTCAAAAGCTGCAGCGCGCGGCCGTCCGCACCACGGCGGTCGGATGCCCTACAACGGCTGCGACCCCCGACAACAGCCCGTCATACAGTTGGGCCTCGTCAAGTTTCGACCTCCCGTCCCGCTGGGAGGGGGACTGGTACTTTCGTTTGTTTTTTTTTGTTCGCTTTTTTCGTCGAGTTTTGATTGATCACTTTCAGCTACGCCCGCCGCCATACGCCGTGAGAGCGGGCGGCCCTGCTCCATTCGGCCTTCTGCCTCCGCCGACGCAAGCCTACCCGCAAGCCCCGATGCCGCCCTATGGCGGCGCGCCCTACCACCAGCCACCGCTCGCGGCCCCTCCACCCGCGTTCATGGCTGCCCCAGCCGCGATCATCCGGCCGCCGCCCCACCTCGCGGCACCCTTCGTTCCCCAGCAGCCCCCGCCGCCCACGCACGCGACGAGGTACCCTAGCGCCCTGGGGTGGGAGTGCGTGTTTGTACATCCGCAGGATACAGAAGTTGAGCTCACGCACGATCCTTTCGCGTTCTAGTTGGGACTCGGCAGTGCAACGGTTCGTCAACAGCAATCGGCGCGCCGCCGCCGGCTCAGAGTACGAGTACGACTCGTCCTCGAGCAGCTCGTCTAGGTGGAGAGGCTTTTCGCCATTTTTAAGTTCAGCGAAATTCGAATTTCATTGTCTCAGGTCGCCCTCCCCGGATCGCCGCCGCTCGTCGGCGTCGCCGCGGCGTGGAGAGCGTCGGCGCTCGCCGCCCTTCGCCAAGGTAAAAGGAATTACCTAAAGTCATTTTTTGCGAAATTTTAAAATTGTTGTTGTCGGTGTTTTTAGCAGAGGCGACGCGAGGACGCGCATGCGTCAAGCGTGCTGGCGGCGAGGCAGCTGGGCCTGGAGCCGAACGATTACATGAGGCGGGTGGAGGAGCAGAGACGCCGGCGCGAGCAGATGCTCCAGCAGAAGGAGGCGAAACGACTCGAGGGGGTGCGGCCGCCTACCTTCTCGCAAAGAGGGGTCCACATGCTCGTGTCCTCTTGCAGCTGCGTCGGCGGCTCGACGTGGAGGAGCACAAGAAGCCGTCGAGGTCGGCCGAGCCCGAGCGACGCCGCTCGCCGCCCTCCCAGCACGCGGGCGCGCGCTCGCGCCACCGCCGACGCCGAGCCGACGACGGCGGCCACGCCGACAGCAAGGCGGCGGCCGACAAGAGTCGTCGTCAGGCGCCTCGGCAGCGCGTCGGCGCCGTCTCGGATCTGCGCCAGCGTCTGGGCGGCGGCTCGTCGACGACGGCGGCAAAAGCGAAGTCGCACTCTCACTCCAAGGCGTCGGAGGGCGCGGCTGGCACGCGCGACAAGCCTCTGCCGGACCTTCGCAAGCGCATCCGCCTGACGACGACGTCGACTGGGGCCGGTGTCGAAGCACCGCCCGCCGGCCCGCCGCCACCGCCAGTCGGCGCAGTGCCCCGCCTAGTTGAGCCGCGTCTGGCCCCTCTGCCAGATTTCGGCAGCTCGACGGCTGCGAAGCGAGCTGACGACGCTGCTCCGACGCCGCCAGCTCAGCCGCAGCAGCTGCCAACCGGTGGCAAAATCGTGGAGGCGGCGGTCGTCAGGAACTTCGCTCCCTCCGAGAACATTCTGCAGCGCATGAAGCTGATCGCCGGCACCGTGGGCAAAGTCAAGGTCTGGCTCGTTTTCGCTTGTGTGATTCCTGATCGGAAGTTGATTGATGCGCACCGTTGAGAGGTGCACGCAGCCTCGCCAGGACGCGATCGTCGTCCTTTTCGAAGGAGATAGTCACGCGCAGCTCTTCTGCGACCGATACAATGGGTACGTCACCATTGCGTGCGTGTGTAGAGGTTGCCCTGTCTCCAGTATTTTTTAACCTGCGAAAAGCACTTTCATGCCGTACACCATAGCGGCGGAGCAAACTCTACATGTGTTGTGTCGCAGACGCGTGCTGAACGGCCACGTCGTGTCGGTGAGCCTCGAGAAGGTGGCCGTGAAGCCCAAGCAGACGCCCAAGGCCCCCGCCGCCGCCTACCCCTCCTGACGTTGGCTCTCTGCGCGATCGGCACCTGCGCGTGATCTGTGATCAGATCAGCGGCCGTCGTCGATACCTGCTGCCGGTCAATTGGAGCTGCGTCGTCGATGATTGATTCGTGTCATCGTGTCATGGCGGTCGCTTTGACGGTACACGTACGCAATTGACCTACACGCTCGTCGGCGCTCAGTGCCACCGTCGCCATCCCTTTCCTTCGCACGCGCATCTTTGCGCGGGCCGGCGCGAGCGCGCGCGCGCGCGCGCAAATGGGTCAGTTGGGCCGAGGACGACAACGCGCCCCATCCCAGAAAAGGGCCGAGTTTTGGGTTCTCTCGAGTTTCTTTTGCGAGAGACGATCGAAAACGCGCGTAAATGTGCAAGAGAAGCGGCTAAACAAGGTGCAGCAGCTCAACGGAACGATGCGGACGGAACTGGCAACCGTCTTCTGTGTCCTGAAGCTCGCAATGTCACAAGCGAACGTCTGTGAAGAGGACACTTCGAGCGACGTGGGAGCGACCACGCGGGAGCGCGTGCTCTGTCCCTTCGAGTGGAGGTTAGGAGAGTACTGTAGGCGCTATTTACATAAATTCGTACCCCGGGTTAGTGTCCTGGTGAAGTTCAATCAAGTTGCCTAAGTCACTGGCGGATCCAGGATTTTCTGACAGAGGGGGGAGAAGGTAAATTTTTTTCAACGCACAAACTACACTACTATGCAATAGACCAAAATGACGGGATTTTTTAGTTCCCTTACGAATTAAACGCGAGTTGTAAGAGAACCACAGCCCCGCAGGCGAAAATTTTGAGCTTTTGAGTGCCTAAATCCAAGAAAAACGTAAAAATCTGCATATTTTCCCCTTGTGCTCGCCCTTCTTTCCTGCTTCTACCCCTGATCTCCCCCTCCCTCCCCCCCCCCAAATCTGAGCTGACAGGAGGGGGAGACCCCCCTCTCCCCCCGTGGGGCTACCGGAGGGGCCTCATACCAGTAACTGGGTCTGGGCGAGTGGGGGGGGGGGGGGTGGCTGGCCGATTTTGGGGGAGGGGGTCTCCGGAGCAAAAAGTGGGGGGGGGGGGTAGCTGGCCATTGTTTGAGTTATAATGGTACTTTTTGGTCTAAAATGGGTATAAAAAGGGTGTAAACAGTGTTATTTAGCTGTTTTATGGTCATACAACACTGAAAAGCACTGAAAAACACCAACAGTTACCCACATTTATCGTTTTAGACATGACGAAAATCCTTTGGGAAAATTCTGGGGGGGGGGGGTCGGGGGGGAGTTGGGGGGTGGTTGAAAAACTAGTGGGGGCCCCCCAAGCGCCCCCAACCACCCCCCCCAGTTACAGGTATGAGTGGCCTAAGTGCGTAGGAAATCGAATTAGGTGTGCTGCCTTGACCCCTTACGCATATTTTGGCTGATTATTCGGTTCTTTGCCCACTTCAAATTATAATACTGGAGAAATGGTCATCAGGTCAGTCACCCTTCCTGTGTGCGACCCTATTCACTACGACAGCCATGTGTATTGCGCAGTTTCGGTCGTGTTTATGTGTAACAGGCCCCATTTTGATCTGATCAGTGGGGGTTACTTGAACTCTGCCCTGCAGGCATTTCACTATCTCGGACCTGCACGCGTGTTTGTTTACGCTATCCACGTTTGACCCATGACTCCTCCGCCATACAATTTTGTCTTCTGTTCATGATGAGTGGGGCCACAGGCATTCAGCCGTGTATTGATTCAGAGTGAACGAAGACCGCAGACGCGTGCCGAGGCTGATCACGGAGGTGCGGTGTCTCTGCGAGGTGCCCAGAAGGCCGTTGGGCGTCGACTTCGCCTGTAAGCCCATCCACATGCGCACGCCCGTTCTCAGACGCGTGACGCGCCCCAGCTCGGAGAGGGGCGGCGAACGACTAGTCACAGGTCGGATTGAATCGATCAGTTCGCTGAGAGTAATCCAAATTCAACAATTGAATCGGTTCAGTGTTTGAGACGCTCACGGTCGGCTGTCGCGCCGTCCGGCGGCGTTCGGCCAGGGCCCGGCCCATCCGTCACCACCTCTTAAAAATGAAGGAAGAAATTGAACAGTTCTCTCGCAAATTGTGAATACACGGCCGTAATTATTGCAATGGGTTCTATGTACAGTCGCTGAAGTTTGGTTTTACTGTACATTCAGCCATATCTGGTCGTGTCGCGAACGTGGTACTATGAACAAATGATAGGCGTTCGAATAAACGCCCACGGTTTACGGTGGACAACAAAATTTATATTCGTGGATTGGGGCGCTCATTCAACTGTGCGCGAATTCTATGAATCTGTTCGACGCTGCTTTGGTTGTGATATTGCACACGGTATGCGAACGCTTCGTCCGAATGCGTTCTACATAGAAGACAAAGCCTTACGCGGTCAATACCTCGTCAGCAGATTTGCTGTCCATTGCACCGGGCGCTTATACCGTATACGAGCTGTCGCAGCTCAATATGCTGATCTGCGGGCTTCGACACTACGCATCACCACATGAACCGAAATTGATTCGCAACCTTACATGTGCTGTGTCGCAACTCGCCATACGAGAATTGGTGGGGAGGGGGGGGGGGGTGCGAGAGAAGGAGAGTGCTTGACGCGACATTGTTGCCAGCATTACCTTATTGCAGAAATGAACTGTAGTAGAGCTTCGTGCGTCTACTTTTGCTAGCCGTCTTAAACAAGCTAAACGTATTGAATTGAATCACCTGCGTCTGAGAGCTGAGGTCACAGTTCGATTTTCAATGAACAACGCCTCGGAACAACCCGCATATTCTAATGCAGAAATTCAATTGCTGCACACTGACGCCGTATTGTTGGCCATTGAAATGAGCATGACAGTTCTTTGTCTATTGAGGTGCTTGTCTGCGTTTATTTGAAATATTGTTAAAATTGAGATTTTGCGCTTCTTGGTTCAATTTGCTGGAAAGGAGTGCACAGCGTGGCTGGGCGGGCTGTGCGTGCAGTTGAGGTGTAATAATTTACGTAACGGTCATTACCTACGTAGATGCGAGTTCCGGCACTCATCTATTAGAGTAATTACTTCGTTTTAGCGCGGTGGCAAACGCGATCATAGGTTACGACCTACTGACGACATCGGCGTTCCATGTGAATCTGAGACGCGTTCTTACCAGGTTTTTGCAGTTTTCAGTCGGTTGAACGGGTGATACACCTGCGTTTATTGTAGACGCGTGCGTGTACAATTCCAAATTTAGCATCTGTTTCGCCAATTTTTGCTACGCTACCGCTCGCGCTGTGACTCCGACGGTGAATCTGCTCAAATCGGCCCTCTTTCTGAGTGGAGCGCAAGACGGGATCGTGGAGACGCCGCTGAAGGCGTGTCTCTTCCTGGCGAGCATATTCATGCCGGGCGCTATCTCGGCCATGTACGGCATCGTGGCGCTGGCCGTGGAACAAATCTACGCCACCGTCCACTACGAGACCTATGAGAACAGTCAGTCAAAGCGGTTCCTGATCTCCGTGCTCACGTTCCAGGTGCGTGAACGAGTGCACTGTTCTACGCTCCATGGCGGCATGTGACGACTGACTTCTTCCAGTGGCTGCTCCCACCGGCCGCGTTCGCAGCGTCCATGTTCGCGGACGTGGCGAGCGGTCGGTTGCGCGGTGGCGGCACGTCTGAGCGGAGCGCGGCGATGTGCACGCCGCTGCAAGTCCGTCCCATGGGCCGGTACGTGGAGGCGCTGGTCGTGCCCAGCATCGCGCTGGAGACGCTCATGTTCGGCCTGCTGCTCTGCGCGCGACTCCTGAACGTGCGTCGACGCCGAAGGCAGCAGACCCGAGAGCAAGCGAACGCGGCCGCGCTGACGCACCGATTCCAGATCAGTCAGAACGTAAAAATGTCGCGGGTAAGACGCGCCTTCGCAGCTGCGATGCAACTCAAGTTCACTCAGGAATGAGCATTTTAGTTCATTCTCGAGCTGACGGCCGCGCATTTCTTTCTCTTCGCCCTCAACGTGGCCGGCGTCCTCCTGAACGCGCGACTAGTGTTGGGCAACGCCGATAGGAGTGGGATCCTCGCCGATTCCTCGTCCTCGCCGCTGTCCGTCTCGACATTGCTCCGCGCGGAGACTGTACACCACTCGCTCGCAGTGGGCCCCGTCATCTTTGGACTGATCTTCGTTTTTCTCTGCATCGCCAACAACTCAACTCTGCGTCGACGCAGGCTTGTGGCGCACTCACTCCGGCGCTGTTTATTTACGTATTTTTATTTCTTGGCCGACTGTTAAACGGAAAGTAGGTAATCAACATGAACATGCACTCAAGTAGTTTTCAGTCAAGTGAAAGTGAGATTGAGAGTCGGTTTTACAGCAGTCGAGTTGACAGAGCTCCCCACGAATAAGCGAGAAGAGTAACAATGGGTGCGTCACAAGTCCAGGCTGCCACATTTTGCGCAAGGCTACTTTGAGCGACGCGCACTACACACACTGCAGCAGCAAGGAGGTGGGGCCGAAGACGCCATCAAGGCGATCGAACGAGTTTGGGCGATGAAGTTAAGCAACCCTCCTCAGCAACAGCAACTACAATCGAAGGTGAGCTTTACTATCTACAGCTAAGCAGAAGCTTGACTGATTGAGCCGGAACATACCGGTATAACCCGGAATCAGACCTGCTTCACTGCCTGCAGCTGAACTGTTTTTTGTTGTCGTTCGTTCGGTTCGATTTCCTATTCCTGTCGTGTCGTGCCGGGTCGGTCCATGTGGTTGTTCGCTTTAGGTGGTTGCGTTGAAATGAATCAAGGAAACCAAGGACGCGCAAAGAGAGGAGACTCGATTTGAAATCGATATGATTGATTTTTCTGTGTCAGCAGTGTCTCAGTTTACAATAAGCATTTCGGATCATTTGGAACATAAAATATAGCGTGTGACGTCATTTGAAGACTGATGCCCATCCACGTACATGCCATGTACACCCAAGTCGATCCGACAAGCATCGACTCTGTTGAACCATTTCTCGTTCTTCGACATTCCCACATTCCCCTTGTACGTTCGCTGGCGTAGGCGACCTTGTTGCTCAGCAGGCGTTTGGCGTCAGCACGACGACGTGAATCTCTTCTTGCGCGGCGCAGCGGTGCGACTGCAGGCCGCGTCCCGAGGTCTTCGCCCAAATGCGCTCGATCACCTGCGCGGCGTCCATCTCGTTGTGCGGCCGACTGTCGCGCTCGCGCCGTCGCGACTCCGCCCGCTCCACGCGCGCGTTCCACCACGACGGCAGACGACGTCGACGCAGCTGAGAGCGGCCGTCCCATGCAGACTACGGTTGGCGCAATTGTTTGAACTTTTCGTCGGTGTCAAATTTTTGCAGAGAACTTTTTATGCGAAACGGTGCCGCGTGGGACGGCCCCTGATGGCTGTTGACAACGCAGAGAAGCACGACCACTATGCCGTAAATTGGCAGCAGGAGACTGAACATGTTGTGAATGACTTCGCCGACGATGAGGTGGTTCATTGTTATTTCCTGGCAGCTCGCGCTCAAGAACTTGCACGCTCAATAACTTTAGCCTTACTTTTGCAAGAACAGTACACCTTCAGAAGGAATAAATGCTGCTCTACCGACTGAATTGTAGCTGCAAGCGCGGACTGGCCTTGCGCACTTGTAGCGCCTTCATGTTGGGAAGGATGCCGAGCACGGCGATGAGCATGAGACCCAGGTGGGACACAATCAGCTCCACCACCAGCTTCGACACGCGCACGTTCTCGCGACTCTGCGAACACGCGGCGCTGGGGCGGATGTCTCTTGTTCTCGTGAGCAGCCACTTACAAAAGTGCGCAATCTCCGCACCGCCATACAGAAGCGGCGATCCGGCAATTTACTGCAGTTTCTAACCTGAGCGTGTATTGTAAATTCCTTATTTTGGCAATTGTTTTTTTTTTAATTTCGCTCCGCCCCGTCGCCTGGTAGCGCTGCGTGAGCGTGGAGGCGACGACGACGCCGTCGCGTTGCGCTCGGCGTCGTCGGCGGTTGACGGCTCGGGCGCGCAGCATGACGGCGCAAGAGACGGTCTCGAGCAGGACGTAGAAGATGGAGATCAAGTGCAGCGCCTGACCCATCGGCTTCACCTGCGCCGGCGTGCACATGAGCACGCGGCGCGTGTTCCGCCCGAACTGGCCGCTGAGGATCTCTTTTGCGACGCTGCTAGAGACAACCGCCAGCGGTGGTAGCCACTGAAATATTCGGAGTGCGTGCGTGCGTGCGTGCGTGCGTGCGTGCGTGCGTGCGTGCGTGCGTGCGTGCGTGCGTGCGTGCGCGCGCGCGTGCCTGGAATGCGAGCGTCGCGGCGAGCAGCCATGTGGAGGTGCTGTGCTCGTAGGTCTTGTAGCGTGCGGTCGCGTAGATTCGCTCGGCCGTCATGGCTAGGGTGCCATAGGTGACGGCTAAGGCAAAGGGCCCGACGGCGCTCGTCAGAAGCAGACAAGCGAGCGGAGAGGTTTCTAGAAAGCTACAGTCGCGCCAGCCAAACGTCAGCAGGCCCCAGACGATGTTGGCGAGTGGTAGGATGTTTCTGATGGTCGAATAGCCGACGTTTGCAATGGACATGCTGGAAACGGAGAACATACATTATGCCCTTTCACTATTCGTCAGGTTTGTGTCCATTGTTGAAGAGACATTCATAAAGTACAGTGTCGACGAGCTATATACGTACATGCCTACAGTGTCTGAAGCTGCGCAGTGTTTAAAGCTTGCAATAAAGCCATAAAGAGGACGACAACCTCAGCAGCAACTTTCTGAGATTGACGTGATACGCGTCGGTTGTGGACAGGTCATAGCCGAGCAGCAGATTGGCTACTGCGTTGGCCACGTTTAAAACGAAGACGAGCGCTTGCGAGCCGATGACGGCGCCGTTGGCGTGAATCTCGCGCGAGTCGGGACAAAAGCTGTCGGCCCGCGAAGAGTTGTCCATGTCTTAGACTTGGCTCGAAGCCAGGCGGCAAATACATCACGCGGCAGCCATCGGTCGAATCGAAATACACCCTTCTCAGCCACACACGCGCTCGCAAAAGCGTGTAGTGTGTCAGCTAGGACCGAGAGTCGAGAACAGCTAGGCAGGAAGCGGCTAATGAACCGGACGTGAACGCGCAAGGTGCAGTCCGCGGCCGTCGCACAAAAGAGAGCTTTAGTTCGGCGTCTCACAGCTAGTTAGAAGAATAACAGACACCTAATAGCTTCTCTCTGCCGCAGAATTAAGAAAATTGATATACCTATATAGTCTGGAGACATCGTACTCGGAAGTGTTGCCGGTGATACTGCCAGCATGCAGCTGCAAGTGCAAACACGTCACTATTCATCCGACTAAAATAGCAACAGCGAAAATGACATTAGGCAGGCACTCGCTATGAACAAGGTCACCTTGTGTTCTTCTAGAAACAGTTTCGCAGCGCAGAAATGCACCGTATCGCGACTGAAAACACCTTCACAGTTGCTGTTACTAAACTTAATCTTTTCTTTTTTACGAGGCAAACGTTTCAACGCGAACACTTCTTGAACTACCGTATCGTTTGTATTAGTAATCGATTTGCATATAAAGAACGCCGCAGCTCGCGTGTGGTTGGGCGTAAACTAAAACACACGACCAACACGACCAACACGACCACCACGACCAAAACTTTAGGCTTAGGTTTAGGCTTTTGCTTAGGCTTAGGCGTAGGTTTCCGCTTAGGCTTAGGCTTAGGCTTTTGCTTAGGCTTAGGCTTAGGCTTATTCATAGGCTTAGGCTTAGGTTTCGGCTTAGGCTTGTGTTGGTCGTGTTGGTCGTGTTGGTCGTGTGTTTTATTAACGCCTGTGGTTGTGTGTGTGTGGTGCCAATTTTCCGTCGCTGTGTGTCGATATTGGTTTGGTGCGTTCGGTTGGTGGCCCCATCATCCCGCGCCGCGTCGTGTGTTTGCGTCCGCCGGCGCGTTGACCCCCATCTATCCGTCCATCTCGCAATTTTCAGCCGTACTACACGCGATTTTCTACAATCTTTTCTGGTGGGCGACTTGCGAATTTACCCAAGAGAATTATGTCCGCCGCCGTCTCCCCACCGCCACCTCCGCCTGGGCGCGTGGGTCGCAAGGACTCGAAGAATTCGCCCGTGAATCGCCTCTTGAGTCGTCTGCGCAGCAACAGTCCCAAACCGAAGCCGAAAGCCGAAAAGCCGGTTTCGACGAGCCAGCCCTCGGCTGAAGCGACCGAAAAGCCGGACAAAACCCGTTTTGGCAGCTTCCTGCACCGCATGTCCTTCGGGCGGGGCAAGAATCGCGCAGCCAAAGGCAAATTCCTACAGGCGTTGGAAAAGAGAGGGGCGGTCAGCGAAGAAAATCTCCACTCCATCGCGCTGCTACAGACCGACTTGAAACCCAAAGCCGTCGTTCTGGACAGTCCCTGCAGCGAAGTGGCCTCGCCGCTCGAGAACGGCCATGGCAGTGGAACAGCGGCAGCGCAGGAGTTCAACCACTATTACAGTCAGGACTCGTTTCTCATCCAGAAGAATATGACCGCGCACTCGGAAGAGGAATCCGCGGAGGAAGGCTCCAGAAGGACGCCCTCCTACCTCAGACTGAGCTGCGCCATCAGCGGCTATGGAAACTATAGGTGAGTGAGCTTGTGCGTTGCATGCTGCTTGCACGCACAGACGTACATTCATTTGTTCGGTTAACATTCAGACGTCCGTTTGCGAACGCCGGCTCCCCGCTGCCACTGATCACCGCCCGTTCGGCGGGCAAGAGCATCGTGGAGCGTCGTCTCGAGCGATTCGAGCCCCACAACGCGTCTGCCGATTCCCCCACCTCGCCTTCTCACTCTCATCATCAGCAGCAGCAACAGCACCTCTCCAATACGCGGCCCACCCACGCACCGCCCCCTCCTCCCCCAGCGGCGCCGGGAGGCGGCAGTAGCACGTCGCGACTGGTCAAGCGGCTGCTCGACAACTTCGAGCCGCAGCCGCAGCATTCGAAAGCAGTCGCCGCAGAGGGCAGTCAGAGGGCGGATTCCATTTCCAATGGCGTCGTCATGCGGCAGGCTCCTCCTGCGAATGACGTGGCTCCTCGCCAAAAGTCGTCGGCAGAAGCAGTCGACGAGGATTCCGAGGCGGTGGACGGGGGCTGGTATCAGCGACACGGTGTCCAGTTGAGGAAAAGACTCGAAAATGAGTGCGAAACGAAGGAGGAGTGGCTACTCGACGAGGCCATCTCCGAGGAAGGTGAGATGCCGCTCTGGCTGGACCCGTGTGCGTGCGTGCGTCTGTGTTCGTGCGTGCGTCAGAGCGTGGTCCTGCTTCTGTATCTTTGCACCCCCCCCCCCCCCACCCTCCCGCAGATGCATGCACGCGTCGTTACCGTTCCAATGTCGTTGCGTCCGCTGCGAGACAAGCTCTATTTGCCCAGATTTCCGTCCCAATTATGGCTGACCTTATGACTTGCGGTGCCAGGCCCCAACTCGACTCCCCCGTTTTATTCCCCCCCCCCCATCCCCCACCAGAATGCGGCACCTCCATACATAACTCACACCTCTTTTTGTCCCGCCGCGCGTTTGCGCTCTCTCAACCATAGATCACTTGGAGTGGAGCATGGATGGTGCGCTCGGATCGATTCGGTCGGGCGAGTTTTTGACGTCTGGAAAATTCGCGCGCTTGACGTGAAATGCGCCGACTGAATGCGATGTGACGGCGCGTTCTTCCGTTTCCCGCTGCTTTGTGCGTGCGTGCGTGCGTGCGTGTGCATCGGCAGCATTCAATGCGTATGCGGTTGCACTATGGGTTTCAGCCGCGGAGCTGGTGCACGTCGCGGTCGGCAAGGCGCGTCTGCTGCTCGCGAAAAAGCTCAAAAAGTTCGACCAGCTAGTCGGCTTCCACTTGGTGAGTTGGGATTGTGGCACGCACGCACGCACGCACACATTGTGTCGCACTCTGCTCGTGGGGCGGCTCAAAGTGGTGGGCTGTCAGTGGGGCGACGACACGAGCCGCGTTTCGCTTCCACCGTCGAAAGGGCCAATACACCTGCCGTCTGCGCCCCCCCCCCTTCCTGATTTCCCGCATTCCGACGAAGGGCGGAAGGGTGGGGGGGGGGGGGGGTGGGCGTTAGTGAAGAATTGACGCCACGGACAGCTGTCGCGCCGGTCCCGTTTCTCTTATCTGCGACAAACGCGCGAAACGAAACGTGGAAAGGATACAATCTACACACGAACTACTACATCCTATGAAAAGAACCTTACACAAGGCGCCGCGAATTCCAGTGCGTTACGAATTGACTCGCGTCTTCTCTGGTCGAGTCGGCGCAGAAATTGAGGCCATCAATTCGGCGCTGTTTTCTGTCGTTGGCAAATTGCTTTCGGGGGTCGAGTGTGTGCGTGCCGCCGTTCGTGCGTTCGTGCCAGCCAGCTCTCCTCTCCGCGCAAAGCCGTTATACCGCCTGGACTGGTGGGTGGCCGCCCGATTCCCAGCGGACAATAAGACGATTTGCCTTCCTTCCGCCAGTTAGGCCGTTCGTCCGTGTGTGCGTCCGCGTGTGTGTGTGTGCGTGCGTGCGTAGTAGTAAACAGACGACACGAGACGAGTGGACTGGGCCCAACCAAGGCAACTGTCTCTCTAAACGGCGCCCTATACGCACAGAGCGGCGCACAAATTGCCGCGAAGACGAGGCGCGACCACACAGACACACTACCAATATAGACGGCGGCGCTATAGCACGAGGGGGTAGTGTGCGAGTATCGACCCGTTTCTTTGTGGTCCCGCTCTCTGTTTGTGCGTGCTTTGCGGGTCTGTGTGGTGTATGTATGCGAAAAATGCGTGTTTGTCGCTGCAGAATTGATGGATGGAACCCGTGTGTGGCCTTCTTGCCGCAGATGCATCCGTAGAACGCATTTGTCTGTCTGTCTGTGCAGCGAATGGTGGCCTTGACTGAGCGCGGCGCGCGATCCAACCATCAATATGTATGTATGGTATATGAAGGCGTGTGATCCAAGCGTAATGATCGGTCCGTGAAGGAAGGAGGGCTGCCGATTGATGTGCGCGGCGTCTTTGCATGGGGAACGAAAGAATATGCAAATGAAGGTACAAACGGGGACGAACGAACACTGCAGGGAAAAGAATTGAATTGCTGGCCAATACTTTCGCAGGGAATGCAGACTGCGCCACTCGAGACGGTGCTTCTCGGCTCACTTCGGTTGCCTAGGCGATGTAGTTACTGTCAGACACACAGAGGCGATGAGTCAGCACTGTTGTTGTTGCCTTCGCGGGGCGGCAACCGCTCGATAGAGCATCAGTCGCCTCGTGTTGCCATGTCGCCCGCAGTGTCCTGTTTAGTCACCTCGGGCAGGGGAAGTGGGGTGTGCTGCAAGATGTCGCATACATGGCAGAAGCACGCATTCTTGCAAGGGCGGTGATCGCGTTGCATGTAGACTCCAAGCGAGGCGACGCCTCTGGTGACGTTGGACGACCTGGCGGCGTATTGGGCGCTGGTGCAGATGGAGGTCGAGGACCTGGACGCCGGCTTCGGCCGTCTCGACGAGGCCAGGCTCGACCACTGGCGCGTCTCGGACGCGCCCGCCTTCAAGCGACTCTCCACCCTCTCGGTCGGCGACAACGCAACCGCGCACTCCGCCACGAAGAAGGTGAGACTAGACAGGTACTAGGACTAGACAGCTCTTGCAACCACTTGCATACAAACACTCCTCCAAGGAAAGAAACAACGCACAGGTGGTTTAGAATTCAGAGCAGAGTTATTTCGGTTTATCGCGTGTGTGCGTGCGTGCGTGCGAGTAGTTCAGTGTTCTCCCTCTTGCAGGCGGCGAACCGTTCGGACGTCTCCTCGAGCTCGGCTGCCTCCTCGTCCGCGGCTTCGGCAGCGTCGAGCGAAGCGTCCGCCGCGCGGGACGGCGAGAGGCGCCGTAAGCTCCGAGAGGCGAAGCTCAAAGCGAAGCAGCGTCTAGCCGAGCAGCAGCAACAGCAACTGGGGAATGAGGGTGACGTCATGATCTTTGTGCCCGAACAGCCCTCCCCCACAGTCGCCTGTCAGTAGTTGAGAATTGGACCGCGCCTCTTTAAAAAGGTATTTTGTCACTGGCCACTGCAGCTGTCAAACAGTCGGCCAAAGCAGTTTGGTTCAATGGCATGATTGGGACTTTCATAATTCGCGACTAGCTTCCATTTCCTCTCCACGCGCTTTGCGTGTGGAATTGAAATGTTTCACGAACGGGGCGTGCACCTCGCGCGCTGTGCGTAATTTGACGGAAATTTGAAACAGTTTTCGGTAACAATTCCTAGGGCGCTTTGCAGAGAATTGTTCCCGAGAAAGCGCGTCGTGTGGTGCTACGTTTCCTCCCTCCCACTTTTCCACGTAGGTACTGTAGCGTGCAACTGTTCTGTGCTAGGCGAAGTTATTCTTTCTTGTTGCCGGGCGTCGCTGTTCTTTAAGGGTGTGGTCCGAGTTCGCAATCTCCCCCGCTCATGCGTGTGGCTCTTTTTCTGTTTCCGTCGTCGCGATTGATTAGAGCCACACCCCCTCCCACCATTGTAAGTATGCGAGCGTGACGAACGAACACCGTTGGTTATGATAAGTGGAAGTGCGAGTGCAAAACGAGTGCATTGATTACTTACGATTTCCCTTCAGTGACAACGATAAGTCGTAGTCGTAGCGCCGCCTGTTGTCCAGTGATGTCGCCTTTTTTACGTTGACGGACGAACGACTGTTGTGGTCGGCGCGTGCGTGCGTGCTTGCGAATTTCCGGTAGCTAGTAACGCGTTACTTTACTTTACTACTTACGACGCACTAACGCACGCACGCGAAAGCACGCACAGATTCCGCATGTGAAAGCGTGCACCATACAGTGGCCAACAACAGAACAGAAGGACAACGAGCATTCAACAAATCCTAATAAAAAATAAACAGTAAAATAATGGCATCAGTCGGAGAACTGTAGGAGTTCGTCCACGATGCCGTTGCAGAGAGATTCGGCTATGGACCGCACCGCTGGCAGCACCGCGTCGATGTCGCTGGAATGAAAAAAGTTGACCGACTGTTAACTACTTTTCGCAATTTCTGTGCAATATTAATGCGTTCTGGTCACCAAGTCCCCCCCCCCCAGCAATTTTGAACGTTGCCCCGCCCCCCCCCCCCCACACACACACACACCCAAACACCGGGCCTGTCACGTCATGTACATCAACCGCTCCAGGCAAATGGATTTGCATAGAAAACGTGCTTACTGTTCGTCGGGCCTTCTGGAGTGGCCCGCTGTGGCGGGGCGACTGGAAGCGCCGACGGGATGCTTCTGCCTACCCGAAGGATTACGGTAACTGTGCAAGCTTCCTCGCTGCTGGCAAGACAGCAGGCCCGCCCATTTAGCTTCCATCGCTTTGGCGCTAGTCTAAACGGAGGGGCTTTCCTTACTGGGTGTTCAGTTGTGATGTGCAACTGTGTATGTCATGTATATGTATGCTGCTAGCATGGTGACCACTGCTTGAACATACCGCCCCCGAACACAACCTGAGCATTGTCAATTTTCCTATTGAATTGAGCAACTTCGCAAAGCCTCCTTCTGGGCGTGTCCACGGAGCGGGTTCGTCTCGCCCTCTGTAGGTTTTCGCGCTTCGCCTAAAAGTTTCAAAGGTCGTCATAAAATATTTAAATAACAAAATGAAAAACAGCGTTTTCGGGCATTCGACTAATCAAAGATGGTTTAACTAGCTACGTTGGATAGGTAGAGCAGTTAGCTGTAATAAAAATGTAAAATGTAATTGAGGTGTAGATAGATACGAAAAAAATCGTTCAAGCAAACCGGAAGAACCTTAAGTGGCAGCGGAAGCAGGAGGCTCTTGGGTCTGTAGTCCGGTGTATACTTCGCAAGCTGCACATTGCTTCGTCTGCCACAATTTTGGAGTTTTACAAGTTCACGCAGCTTTTTTTGACGAAAACGGTCTGAAAAATGTTTCACAGTCCGCACTAATGCGGTACTATAACGCAATAAACTCAGTTTTGCGTGCAGTTGAAAGGCAACCATACATGTAACTGGGAGCTGGGTTGGGGGTTGCCACCCACCCAGCCGGAATTTTACTCCTGCCCAGCTCCCCCTTCCTGAAGTTTTCTAACTTGTCTACAATTATAAAAAGTAGTGTACTTTTCGTCTTTTTCAGTGTTTTTACCTTAAAACAGCCAAATCACGCTATTTATAGCCTATTTTGACGAATTCTTGAACTATTTTTGACTAAAAAGTGCCTATTTAGACACTATTTAGGTACATTTTTTCCCTTCTGGGACCCGCTACCACTTCAAATCTGTGTACCCCCCCCCCCCCCCCCCCCACCACGCCCCCACAAAATGGTCTTCGACCATACCTGTAACTGGGGGGGTGGTTGGGGGGGCTTTGGGGGCCCCCCACTAGTTTTTCAACCACCCCCCAACTCCCCCCCCGACCCCCCCCCCCAGAATTTTCCCAAAGGATTTTCGTCATGTGTAAAACGATAAAGGTGAGTAACTGTTGGTGTTTTTCAGTGCTTTTCAGTGTTATATGACCATAAAACAGCTAAATAACACTGTTTACACCCTTTTTATACCCATTTTAGACCAAAAAGTACCATTATAACTCAAACAATGGCCAGCTACCCCCCCCCCCCACTTTTTGCTCCGGAGACCCCCTCCCCCAAAATCGGCCAGCTACCCCCCCCCCCCCCACTCTGCCAGACCCAGTTACAGGTATGTCTTCGACCCCCCCCCCCACTTAAATAACCCGGTTACATGTATGAAAGCAACGCAAATAACAACAACAACCGACCTTCATTAGCTTGCTCTGAGGCTTCGCGCAATTTCGTGACCATCTAAAAGCGTATTTGGCTCATGGGGCTGATTTCAGGATCTTACCTTGAGTGGGGAGGAGATCCGGTTAAATAACTAAGTCGTTGATTACATATCTTGAAGAACAAACACTTAAAAAACTCAACCATTCCAATACTATCTATCAAAACAATCCACCCACCCGTTTGAGTCCACAGACGACCGTTGAGTTGAATTTGTCCAGCCAAAACTCTGTTTTGCTTTCTTTACAGTCTAGTTTTATCTGCGTTTTGACAACTTCGCAAACTTTCTTCAAATTCAAGGCAACTTTCACGCACATGGCATAAAGTTGGGCGAAATCGGTCATGACGCTTTGAGATTCGTAGAGAACACTTTCGAATTTCAACAGTTTGAGCGAAAACATTTTCAAGAGACCAGTTAGCCGTCTCAAGGTAGCCGCAGTTGCGTTTATAAACGCGCGCTAAACCGGAAAAAAATCATTTCTTTTTTGCATTGCAAGAAAAATGCAAAAGTGGTCGACCTGGCTCTGTTTTGTCAACCTTTCGAAGGTAACACTGTTCACTTTCGCGAAGTACGCATGCAAATGGTTTTCCACAGAGAATACGATAGAGGCGTCGACAGCGCAACTCGTGCGACCAGCCGTCGCGTTGGATCCGCCCAGTGTTTTTGAGAAGCCGACACTTTCAACCGCCGAGTCAAAGATAGGAGCTAAACAAATTTTAGAGCCAGATCACCGACAGACACCAACATACTTGTAACCGGGTCTGATGAGTGGGGGAGGGGCAAATGGCCGAATTCTGGGCGGGGGGGGGTATCTGGGGCCAAAAGTGGGGGTAGCTGGCAATTCATTGAGTGTACTGGTACTTTTTGGTCAAAAATGGGTATAAATAGCGTCTAAACAGTGTTATTTAGCTGTTTTATGGTCATATAACACTGAAAAGCAGTTTTTTAGTTGTTCTATCGTTTTAGACAGGGTGAAAATCCCTGGGAAAATTCTGGGGGGAGGGGGTGTTGGAAAAATAGTGGGGGGTACCCACCCCAGTTACAGGTATCCACAAAACGGGCCAAGATTCGCACGAGTGTCGTTACCGAAAGAGTGAAAGCGCTCGACGCAATCTTGGAGCCGCTGCGCTGCCGCGCCGCACGTCAGTCGCAAGTCCGCGACGCATCGCCGTTCCGCGCTCTCCTTGTAGTAGCTCACGCTGCAGCGATCCATTTGTGCAAATAGGCTGCGCAAGCGCACGCACAAGCGGACTACGACTCCAAGCGTACTCGAATAAGTGTCCCTCTTCGGCTTCCATCGTTCTTCTGTCCAAGTTGGCGATGTCTCCGTTGCTAGTGGGCACGTTGATTCCATTGGTTTCCACCTGCTTCGATCGTGGGGACTTTCTCGCGGCATTCTCAGCTTTAGCGGGATTCCTGTGCCTTTCCACTTTGCGTAAAACGGAGTCGATAATCTGATCTTGGAATGATCGATTGGGGCCTTCACAATCGGCCGAGGACACCATCAACAGGTCTTTCATTAGAGAGGCTGCGAAGTCCGCATTGTTGATGGGAAACTGCATACTATCACCAGATATTGACTTGCTAGTGGACGCCTGATCGGTCATTCCCCTAAACTGCGGTCTTTATGGGACACAAGTCAACAGAGGTGGGAGAACTGACAGTATGATTGAGGACCGAATGACTCACCGCATAGCAACGCACATTTATTCGCAACAACAAACATTTATGAATCGGCAACACATGGGATGGGCGTGTTGTCACAGGTCAACTCTGTCAATTTCTACTAATGAATCTCTCCCAAAGTACAGCAGGCCATCGTTGAACGTGCAGTGCGCCACGCAATTCTTCGCGCGATTCCGCGTGGCTCCGTACTGCAACTGCTCTCCCAGACTCGCATCCCCACGAACTTTCGTCAGCTTCTCAAAATTGCGCGAAAACGCGTAGACAGCGCAGCCGCCGTACATTTCGGCCGTAAAAATTTCCATGGAGTCATCGTGCAGCTCAGCATTCCACACGCCGCCCTGAGCATTCACCGTGTCTACGGGCGCCCCGCCCGCATTCCTACGATCGAAAATACGCAAGCATTCGTCATAGGACCCGGTGAGAAGAAGATTCTCATTGGGCAGATTCAGAATCTGAGTCACTCCACTTGAGTGGCATTTGTTGACGAATGCCGGCATTCCACCATTGGAGCGAATGTCCCAGCCTTTCAGGAGGCAGTCGTCGCCGCCACTATAGATTACAGAGCTGAAATGGGCACAGAACGCTCATGTCATGCGCGGATTCATAACACATACTCACACTAATGCGCTAAGCACTGATTAGAAAACATTGTACAATGTACAGCACATTTCATCACCAGATACAGTAACGGTTTTCATTTCATGCTATATATTTTTGAAGTACCCATTCTCAAGTCACAAAAAGCAAAGCGCACCCATCGCTGGTCTCAGAAAACGTGGTGGTCCACACCTGAGTAGCACCCGCCATGTACGGCAACACGTGCGAGTTTTCAACAGAATTCACATTTTTCTCAGAGCCCAAATCCGTGACAAATATTGAGCCGCAGTCGTTGGAAGAAACGCACAGGTGTGGACTGTGTCTCGAGGTCGAGGCGCTCAACAACATACTGCTCGGGCAAACCTAGAACTAAATAGTTCTTTCGCCTTTTCCACGCACGCACGCACGCAAGCACTTACCTCAACAGACTTGGCCACACACCTTTCTAAATGTTCGTCAGAAAAACTTCCTAAAATCAAACCAATTTTGCCACTCGCCAAGGCGGCGACAATTATTGGCGAATCATCAGACGTCTTTGTCCAATTCAGTCTAAAAACCGCCTCTTTCGCTGGAGAAAATTCAATTTTCCTGGCCAATTCGATCGTTTCGCCACTTTCCGCATTGCAGTTGTAGATTTCTAAATGGCCAAAACGGCGTTCCTGCAGCAAACTGTAAGTGCCAATCGCTAAGAGGTTGGCATGCTCAACGAACGGACAAAAGATCGCTGACGCGGGCTTATACTCAGGTCTGATAACCTCAACGTTGGTCACTTTCATTTTGGAATATAAAAAAGCTGCTTGCTTGTTTCGGGATTAGTTCAAATTTTCACGTGACCGTATGGCAAGTCACTGCAGCCCAGAACTGCGATCGTCGCGAAGCTGTTCCATTCATAGTTGTTGCTAGCTAGGGCACGTTTTCGGCAACATGCACTTTGTGTCTCTCTTCATAACTCTCTGTGACAGTTTCGCCTCCGCAACTTGCCGGAGAAGAGTCATTGTAAAGCGGCCACACGCGGATGATTTTTAAGAATGTATACGGTACATGAGAATTCGCTCTTCGCGGTTTCGTTGGGATAGAAGGGAGAACGTCCCGACCCGGTGTCATGTTCACGGCGTGCCTCCATCCATCCATCCATTCATCCATCGGCGAAGGACACTCTTGAGAGAGCGAACGCTCATTTCTCCGGTCATCATAAATCGCCATGAATCATCTGAGAACCACATTCTGGATTTCATGTCAAGGGCGACGCAACTACTGCACAAACACTACGGCATATGCAGATATGCCAGTATGCGTAACGGTATGTTGGAACCAGATCAGGCAAACAGATCAGACGCGTACATAAGTAATTTCTCGTTTTTACTTTCAAATTTATTTTCCTTTGGTTACCATCGACGGAGATCGATTCCTTTAGTTAGAGTACGGTGTAGAGAGCGTAGCAAATAATGTCAAAAAGTGTACCCCAACGCCTATTGCTGTTGACAATAGTTGCTGTGTACTGCGTCAGCGTCTTTGTGGAGGCGAAGCGATCCCTGTCAACTGCACGACGAGTGGTCACGCACGACGGCTCAATCAGCATGGACCTCGGCCCGGGTACAGTCTGAAGTGGTGCTAAAATTGTAGCTGTGTCTCTTAAGTAATTGCATTTCGCTAAATGAAATTTTCCAGCGCCGAGCAGGGCGCGTCAGCAGCTCAACTCCGCCACCAAAGGCGCCATAAAGCGAGGCAGGAACAATGTCAACAAAGCCAAAGAACTAGCGAAAAAGGGACAGATATTGATCAACACAGCAAGGAAAAAAGCTGGTCAGCTACGCGGTCGCCAATCAGAATTGTTGGCCAAATAAAACTCCCTCTGGGAGTACTTTTAGGAAAGTACACCGTGAATCCATAACGAGTGAGGTCAGAGAATGCGAACCAACAGAAGATCACGACTTTTTGCATGCATACGGTGGTCTGATGCATGTAATAGAGTCTGATGCGCGCCGTTCAATAAAGATGACACGAGATAGCCTAACAAATAATCGTCTACAAAGTTAGAATTACAAACAAAGTTACGAAATGCCTAGGTAACATTCAACACTTAGCCGTAGTTGCAGCTAGCCGCAGAGAGTGTTGAAATGTGCATGGTCATGTGTGCATGTGCATGTGCAAATCCTCAAGACCCCATGAAATACCGCACCACTGAGGCGCATGAAGCCGCGGATGCACGGTACCCTACTTATAGTTGGTGGAGACTGACCAAACATGAATAATAGACGAGAAATAAAACGACAGCGACACTACAACAATACACGCATTCAACCCAAACTACACGCATAGAACTACACAACTACACTACAGTACACGCATAGGACGACGATCGGCGGCGACACTCGTGACGCGCAACGACTGAGTGGTTGTTGCCGCTACTCAGAGAGGAGTAAAGGTCGCACAATAAACACCCAGCATTGACATAAATGTAGGGTGGCGAAAGAAAGAGTAGAGTGTCCGTCGTTATCCTATGTACCTACCGTAGAATATGGCAAGCGCCCCCTCATGATATGCCCCAGCCGACGGATAACCGCACTTCTCAAAGCCCGCTTCCCCTTCCCTATGGTAAGCGGTTGAAGGGGACATCAACTAGGAGCTGAGGGCCGAGGAGACGCTAGTGGGGGAAATTAACTTTTAACACAACAGCTGCTTCAGTCAATGTTACGGTATGTTTCATGTGATATTGAACCACCTCTGCTGTGCACTTTGCAGCAGGTGTTCTGAGTTGAAGCGGCTACAATGTATAGTTCTCTTCCCACGCGGCCGCGTTTCATTCACACGCGCACTCTGTTCTTCATTAAGAGCTTCCATTAGCTCAGCTATAGCCTCTAGGTAACATTAGCAACGCTAGCTGATGCCCAATCGCTCACTGCAAGCAAAAGGCGACGCCTATAAAAAAATCATCAGGCGACCGCATAGTCTTAAGCTGCGACAAAATGATTCGAGCTGCTTCATTTGCTTCAGCTGAATTCGCAAAATAAAACGAATCGAATAGCTGGAAAAGTGCGTTTCGATAGCATCGTCGCACTCGCAATAATGTTTTCTACTAAGGATTCCAGACCATCTAAGGATTCTAGATTCAAACACACCAAAAACCGGCGAACGGATAAATCTATATGTAGATCATTATTTCTGTCAGTCCGTGCATAGCCTCACTCACCCTTTTTTACAGGAAGCAAAAACCTATATAACTATGTTCCTAAGCATGGAAAACTCATCGCTGGAGAATACTTCGTGTGCCGACTCGCGTGAAGTTCACGCAAATCTCGGCATTATCACTTCACAACTGCTCGTTGTGTTACTGAATGTCGCCAGCGATGCCGCGAATCTGCTGCTTTGCTACGATCTTTGTACAACCGACGCGTATCACGTCAATCTCAGGCGGTTGCTGATAAGGTAAACGCTTCTCAGTCAATCTCAGGCGGTTTTTCAACGCCTTGTAGGTATGTGCATTAATTTAAAATGTGATCTTCGTATTGTGTTGAGCTCAGCGATTGTACAGTTGAATGGTCTAGCATAGCCGCCGCCAACATCGGATATTGTTCAACAAGAATACTGGTGCCGACGGCCAACATTGTCCGAGGAGTCATGGAGCCATATTGGGGTGGCTGTGGCTTTCTCGAAACTTCTCAGCTCGGCTGCCTTCTGTTAACGAGCGGCGTTGCCCCATTCGTTACGACAGTCACCTACGGGATAGTGGCGCTCGCAACCGAGCGAATTTACGCGACCGCGCGCTACAAGACCTACGAGCACAGCACCTCTACATGGCTGCTCGCGGCGACGCTCGCCTTTCAGGCGCGCGCGCGCGCTCACGCACGCACGCACGCCCGCACGCGCGCGCGCACGCACGCACGCACGCACGCACGCACGCACGCACGCACGCACGCACGCACGCAATTCCATCTTTCAGTGGCTGCCATCGCTCGCGCTTGGCGTCTTCAGCGTCGCTCACGAGATCGTCACGGGCCGCTTTGGGCGGAACACGCGTCGCGTGCTCATGTGCACGCCGGCGCAGGTGAAGCCGTTCGGGAACTCGCTCTACGTCATCGCCACGCTCAGCATCCTCCTCGAGGCCGTCTCCTTCGCGACGCTGCTGCGCGCCCGTGCCCTCAACGCCAGACGCCGACGGGCCCAGCGCGCCGACGGAGGCCCGGACACAACGCTCACGGAACGCTACCAGGTGAACAAACGGGTGTGATCTTGCACGAAACGTTGCTGATACGATCTCAATCTCAGAGTCGCGAAAACGTGCGAGTGTCAAAGCTGATCGTCGAGCTGATCGTTTGGCACCTGGCTCTCCTGTTCATTGGCTCCTTGGGCGCTCTCGCAAACATGAAGGCACTCAAAGATCAAATGGGGAGCACGCGGTTTTAGAGCAATTGCATTGTTCGGGCAAGTGCGAAGCTCAATATCGTGTTTTTTTACTGAATCCGAGTTTCCTTTCACCTTTATTCGATTCAAAACCGCGAGCTCCCAGGAACTGTCCGTGAGCGACCTCATTGTTGGTGAGGTCATTCACAACCTCTTCAGTCTCGCATTTCCTATCTTCGGCCTGGTTTTTGTACTTCTCTGCATTCTCAACAGCTATCAGGGGGCGTTCCATGCCTTTGCGAAGCCGTACCTGCGCTCTTTGGTTATTAAATCGCTAGGAGAATTCAAAATTGCGCCAACCGTATGCATGGGACGGCTGCTGTCAGTTGCGCCACCGTCGGCTGCCGTCGTGTTGGACCGCGCGAGTGGAGCGTGCGGAGTCGCGACGGCCTGACAGTCGGCTGCACAACGAGATGGACGCCGCTCAGGTCATGGAGGGCATTTGGGCGAAGACGTCGGAGCGCCGCCTACCGCCGCAGCGGTCCGCCACGCGACAGGAAAACCGACTTGCCGTAGTGACGCCCAACGCCTAGCTAAGCATGCAATCAACAACAACAACAACAGCGTGCGTCAATAGCAATAAAATGTGAAGTTCAACACCAGTTAGAAGACAAACGCGAGCAGCAAGCGCTACCATGTGCTCTCTTTTCCGCATTTGCCACACACGCAGTTTGCGCAGGGTCAGCATGTGTACTTAGTTATGAGGACAGTACAGTACTTTAGGTCGTGTGCTTACATCCTTTACAAGAAAATTGCATCCTTTTCAGTAAAATGGTAATTTGTTGCAAATTTAGATTTTTCGACGTACTTTTAAGCATTTTTAAATCAAAATTGGCCGAAAATTGCAAATTGCCCACGTTTGCATGTGAGAGTCCCTCCCACCTTCCCTCATTCTGGAAGCGCGCGCTGCCCCCAAAAGAGACTCCCTGGTACAAACGCAGCACACTGTACATACCCTACCGTGCATAGGTGAAAAGTGTCAGCTTTTGAGTGCGCAAATTTACATGTATGCGAACAGATGCAAATCAGCCCGCTTCGACCGTCTGCCCCCCCCCCTCCCCTGATCGCCTGCGCCCCTCGCCCGCTCGGAACTGCGTTCACAAGGGGTAGATACCCAACCCATGTAAGCTGGTCTGGCCGATTGGGGGGTTGGCAGATTTGGGGGGGTGGGGGAACGGCGTTATCCTGCCTATACAGATCCTAAGTTTCGCGAGAAAGATGCTACGAAGCAGCGTTAATTCCAAACTTGTTGCGTCTCGTGCCGACAACGCGTCTTTTCCAAAACCGTTACAGTAGAACAGTACTTTACGTGGCGTTTGGTCGGCCGTACAACGTATGAATAACTATGCAGTCCAGCGGCAATTATTCGGAGAAACGTCGTCTCTGCTTTAAGAATTGAGTTGTGGCTGATTGGGCGATATAATTCCTAAGAAGTCGAAGGAAGTTGGTATTTGAGAAATCAGCGATAATTCGATTTTCTTAAGATGACCATGCGCAGTTATTCGAATATTACGGTACTTTTCAGATTTTTGCTAATGAAAGTTTGTTAAGAAAACATTAGAATTTTCCGTCGGTCCTATTAGATGAATTTCTAGTTTAGTTGGGCTCTACCAGCATGCGAAGTTTCGCGCTTTCAAAATTTGAGTGGGCACACCCCTTTAAGACTCAAGCAAATGCTAGGCTAGATTTTCGACTGTGCATACGCGCCCTGGTGCCCTGATAATTTAAAGTGGACAACCCCATTCACAAACAACACCAAACAACAAATGGAGGATTTCAAAAATGTGTCCACCTGAAAGTAGATCAGCCATGGAGTAGAGATGGCGCCGGCGAAAATCCAAATGGGTATAATAACCGCAAAGGTGCTCTTCTTGCGCCACGTGTTGTACTTGAGCGTGTGACAGATGGCGAAATATCTTCAACAAAAAAAAGTTTAGAATTAGAAAAATAAATGTAAGAATAGACCTGTCAGCCGTCACGGCGACGAGCGTATAAATAGCGCTACATGTCGTCGTGCCGTTTAGCCACACGGTCAATTTGCATAACAGATTTCCGGCATGCCACTCTGAAAAGGAAAATCATGCCGTAACAATTTTTTGCGCGTGAGGCGTGAACACCCGATGTCTGGTAAAAACCGCTTCGCCAAAACCTTCACCATAGTTGTGGGCAAAATAAAGTCGGGGGGGGGGGGTCCCAGCGCCAAAAAGTATCAAAAATTGTGTACCAAAATTGCGCCCAAATGAGTACTTTTTGGTGCTTTTTAATAAAATAGCTTGCACACATCCTGGGAGTCGGAATGTGTTTTTTTTGTTTTTGTTTTGGGGGGGGGGGTTTGAGTTGAACTTCCGCAGACTTGGGGGCAATCATAGACATGCCATGTCCCCTCACCTGTGAGTAGGTTGTAGGAGAGTGTGGCTGGCAGGCAGAAAATGAGCACCAGCAGATCAGCTACTGCCAGACTGCCAATTAGATAATTAGTAGCCGTTCTCATCGACTTGTGCAGGGCCAGCGAGACCAACACAAAGCTGTTGCCCACGATGCCGACGATAAACACCAGCAGATAGGCGGTGCTGTAGACGATGAGCCGGTCCACTGGCTGGCGTAGGAAAGGGAGCGCGGACATTGTCGTAGTCTTAAGAAAGGTTCGATTAGAGTACTAACACTGAAAGACACAAAACGCGACTTAACACGCGCGCGCGCGCGCGCGCACGGACGCGCGGACTCGCACGGACGGACTCGCACGCACCGCGTACGCACTGCTGATGACAGTACAATTGTCAATATCTTTACCTTCGTTTGCATTTGCTCCTCCTACTGTAGTTTCGATGGTGCGGCAGGTGGAACGCTCGCCGCTTTCAACTTAATCATCTCACATGAGTCTAGAACTACCTGCGGTGTAGTCCCAATTAAAAGGCTTCTCTGATGACGCGTAAGTTTGACATTTCGGTGAGTAATGGTCTGTTGACGCGCGTCGTGCTCGCTCTAAGTCATCATCACCGCCACAAGCGACGCTGACGTCACGACAAGCTCGCATCAAACAGTGTTAGCAACTTGCAACAGGAGAATTGCAAGTCACGTGGACATAACCCTCCTTGGGGGGGGGGGCGATAAGGTAGTACTGTTTTTGGTCCCAGCCCAGTTCCAAGTGTGTGGTTTTGGGTTGCACGGTAGAAAAAAAGGCAAACGATGGGCGCTTTGAATTTTTTAATTATTACGTTTTCCCAGTACGTAAGATTTGAAGGTCAATGTCAACGTATTTTATAAGGGCAATAATGGCAACTGTTGTTGTCATCGCTGACAACATCACTTATCCTGAGTGCGACCACTCTACTGCACGAGTGCACACTCAATGAAGATGATGCATGCAATAGGATCAACAAGCATGAAGAGCGTATGCTGGCACCAATGGTGCGCGTATGTACGTCACGACCTACGGTAGATACGTCGTTTTCCATTAATTGACCCGATCCATTACGCGCTTCCGTCCGCATAAACAAGTGCGGACCCGGTGCCGCCTAGAAAATACCGGGCTCAACGATCTTGCGATGTATTCGTAATGGGGGGGGGGGGGCGGGGTAGGGTAAAAGCACATGCTACTGGGTGGAGTAAATACATTGGGGGAGAGAGCAGAATCGGAGGGTGGTGGTGTCCCCTTGGCCAGGGTAGGAGGAGGAGGAACCGAGTTAATAGGCGTAGATTGAAACTCGATTAAACTGCACCAGTATGCATGGGCCGTGCCGACTCGCAAATGGACTAATCCAATGGACGCACGCACGCACACGCACACGCACACGCACACGCACACGCACACGCACACACACGCACACACACACACACACACACACACACACACCGGCGCCAACAGAAGTGTACGGTGTAGTGAGTGCATGTCCGTGGTCTGCGCGAGAAAGTTTGGTTTGCGACTGAGAGGAAAAAACAAGGCCGTCGGCTGCACTGATTGAGCCGACATAACAAGTGCACTTTCTCCATGGCTCCAGCGGAAACAGGAAGTGGAACCCCGTAATTGCGAGGCTCATTCGGAATTGTCTGCTGTGTAGGGGTACTTTGAAAGTCCTCGCGAGCAGATGCGCTACTAGATACAAGGCCGCGCGGTTGAAAGTGGATTTGGAGTGGTTTGAAAGCCCGACCAGAGAGGTTGGTCAGAAGCCAATCGTATTTGTCTGTTTTGTTCCACTTTGCGGCAAGTTTGGACACACATTAGCGTGGCGCAGTTTTTACCCAAACAGTCGGACGGGAAAGAACCAAGATTGTCCTATTGATAGACGGGTGCCAGTCATTCGCAAGAACGCATCCACGCATACGGCTCTAGAAAGTGAGCGAGAGCACACAACGCGAAAGAAAAACTGGTCCTCAGAACTGCAACTACGGATGACATAGAACCCACTCAACTGGCCAGCGCGACCCCCGCACAGTCGAGGGCATTCTTCGTACTGTTAATATCCGGCTTCCAGTGGCGTATCGGAGGGGGGAGGGAGGATGGATTTTACAGAAGGCCCTGTTGACGGTGCCGCAGGCGAAAACTTTCGAACTGCTTTCGAACCCCATGCTGAAAACTAGGTCCGCTAGGCGCGTTTCTTTTCCCACCGTCTATCTCTTTCTCCCTTTTCCCACTAGATTTCCGATTTCCCCTCCCCTGGATCCGCCACTGCCGGATTGGCGGTGACGTGGGGACCGAACCGGTATGGAAAATGGTCGCTCGAGTCACAGCCGCCGTCAGCCATCTTTGAGCTTCCTTCAGAAGCTTTGAGCGAGCAGCTCACCGTGGCTGGGTAGGTGGGCTTCGTATGGGCGCCTTCGCAGCTGGGGGGGGGAGGGGGGGGGGGTCAACTCCCACAACGGTGTCAAGAATACAGCCTGGAAGCGTCCTTCAGAAGCCGTGCTTTCTCGGCCGAGACTATGAGAACGATTACTGATTCGTTTTCGCTTAGTTGGGTTTGCTCAGATTTACGTATACCGATGCGCTTTACCCGTTCTGTTTAATGCGACTCCCCTTCTCTATTGCCCCTCCCCCCTTTATGGCCCCCCCCCTATATAGCATCATTTGAGATGACGGAACTATATTGAGCGTGCTGATAATTCAGTTTAGGTAAATTACGTTACAGGGGCAAGCGCAAACACGCCGCAGAAACAATCAAACGCAAGTTTGCAGTCAGCTCGGAACACACAAACCACAAAGCTAGTTTTTTTATACCACAATCCTGCGAACAAAATCCGCCAAAAACACACCTACTTTTGAGGAGAGGTGGCACTCTCTCGCTCTGCCGCTATCGCTCTATTTACCTTCACTTTGCCGCAAGCACGCAATACGCGCAGAAATGGAAATATTGTGGGAGGATTGGGTGGGGGGGGGGGGAGGTGTCCTTGTACATACACGTACATGTGCAGGTACATATCGAGGGACATATATGGCAGCGGTTTCGGGATGGGGAAGGGGAAATGTGGTCGCTTCCGCCCACGTCACATGAGAACGGGAGCGCCCATACCGCGCCACTCAACGCGTGTTTGCACAGTGAATTATTTACTGATTGCCCAGCGCGCGTGTCAGACTTGGGGGTCGGTTGCGTCGTGGAGACGGTACGCACGCGTGTGCGACATGGGGACGGCGGCTAAAATGGATTATGATGGAGTGAGCTGAAATCTCGCCCGGAAAATCCCCCCCCCCCCGAGACTTCAGCGCGCACTGAAATCTGTGGTAGTAGTACAACACACATGTCACGCTCTGCATGCGTACTACAGCTGCACTGACAGATCTATAGCACGCCAACGCTGTCCGTCTTACTGTAGTTGGTGTAGCCATGTAGAAGCATTCCTATTCGGGGGGGGGGGGGGAGACAAATGCGCACGCACGCACGCACGCACGCACGCACGCACGCACGCACGCACGCACGCACGCACGCACGCACGCACGCACGCACGCACGCACGCACGCACGCACGCACGCACGCACGCACGCACGCACGCACGCACGCACGCACGCACGCACGCACGCACGCACGCACGCACGCACGCACGCACGCACGCACGCACGCACGCACGCACGCACGCACGCACGCAGACACGCACGCGAACTGAGACACACGAACATTATGCAGACCGTTGTTAGGCAGTATTGAATAGTGGCGCGATTTCTGGTAGGCTCAGGCGCGCTGGGCAAACAGCACAGTCGCACACCGGCGGACAAGCCCATGGATTGGTTCACAAATGCAAGAACACACACACACACACAGCCCATAGCCACAATGACATCACAGACACGGGACGCACACACTCCACCTTATACGTGGTGTGCGACAACTGGCTGAGAATTGGGGGTGGCGAGGGGGATTTTTGGCAGTTTGCTGTGCCACATTGGCGCCTAGAGAGAGAGAGAGAGAGTAGCGAACTGGGTGGCCCGTGCGATGGCCCTGCCACCGTGGGGAGGAGGGTGGGTGGGGGGGGGGGGGGGGGGGAACGGAAGGAAGGAAGTGCCGTTTGGGGGAAAGGCGTTTGCCCGCTCGTTATATCCCAGAGCGCCTGAAGCGGCCAGTATCGAACCGTGCCTATGATGGACGTCGAGGACGCGCGTTCAAAAAGTGAATATGGTTAGAGAGCCGAACCAGGGGAGGGGAGTGTTTTTACAGCTGGCCTCGATACGCTCGCCAGTGACGTGTGACTGAAATGATTGGTTGGAGATGGCTGCTCATAGAAAACATGCCCGCATATATAGGTGTGCACAAGAAGAGCCCTTTAGGCTGGGTCTAGAGTTGGGCGCGTATTTTTTCAAACGTATTTTTTCAAAAAAATACACGTATTTTTTTGAAAAAATACGTTGCCGCCTGTATCTTATTTTTAAAAAATACGGTCGTAGTCGTAATCGTAAGGTCATAGTGGTAAGTCGGAGTCGTAAACCTGTAGTTTGTTGAATCAACCAGCAATAGATAATAAAACATTTGTTGTTAGTCAATGTACCTTACATTGAACAGCATTTTGTGAGTTGTGTGGTGGGTAAACTTCCCAAAAGAGTTTTACATCACACTATTCTTACGACGCTTAGGTTTTGCTTACAGTAGGTTTTGGATGCAGCGGACACGGACCCAACAATTGATTCTGCTAGCTTTTGCTATTGCTAGCTCCTCATCACGCCCTCAATTTCTGTGTCGCGCCCTGTGTCGCGTTCTTAGCTCACTTTGTTGGGTGCCAAATCTTCTGGTCATTCATTACTCCGCTTACGCACCACTCACCCACACACTCACGTCTCACACACACGTACGCACACACACTCCTACACGTCCGCTTGCGTGCTTGCGCAGGTTTACAGATTGCAGCGTTCGTATGCACCGATTTCTAAGCTTTGGACACTTCGCTGATGGTTTACTATGATGTATGGTACATGTACATACATACTCTAAAAAAATACAAAAGATACGTATTTTTTCAAAAAAATACCGTATTTTTTCAAAAAAATACGTTGGTCCAAAGTCAAAACGTATTTTTCCCAACTCTAGCTGGGTCTGGCGATAGTGGAATCACAATCAAGTGGCCTATTGGGACACACTCGCATGGATGGTTGCAATATGCAATAGAGAGAGAATATCAGCTATACAAAGCCATTCCAAAGGCCATGCGATTGGTGGAGGCGGCGCAAATGGGAGGCCCTAACTCAAACTCTAAAGCCCAAATTTCAACAATTCCACTGCGCGTGTGCTATGCATACTCCATTTTAAGCGGATATGCTTCGCTTGGCGTATTTTGCTGGCAGTGGCAGCACTCTGCGTAGAAAGCAAGCAGGAAGTGGATTTCTTGGTAGCATAAGAGGAGCGTAGGCAATTAGAATGAATAGGCAACTTACCTACTAGACTGTACACTCTGTGTACGGTTTTTGTTGAGCTGGAAGCGTAAACGCAGACAACCTATACTTTACGGTATTCAGTGGGATTTATGAGTTCAGTTGTTCACTGCCCAAGGAAAAAGAAGTACCACATGTTCGTGATAAAAAAAGAAATGCAAGCAAACACTTCGCCCCCAATGAACAACGATACACAAAGCGCGGCACGCTTAGGTTAGGTACTACTGCTCAAGAAGGCATCAATTGGAGGGTCTGTGCGTATCGACAAATTCCTCCCTTCTCTAAGTTGCCCATTTCCATTTGTCAGCAGACGGGTGGAAAAAAATGCATACCGGGTCGGGTCTTTCCTTCCACCGCCAAGCGAACACGTGTCAGCGAGGCCGCTCTGTGTAGGAGGTACCTAACGTTGTATGTAGGTGCGAACTGGCCGTGACGGGTAATTGCGCCAAAGGCGCCTCTGTTCGCCCAATTTTCGGCCAGCCGCTATTGCTTTTTTCCATAGCTGTTTCTCTCGCTGGCTTCTGGGGATCTATGCAGCTAGAGCAAGATACCATCTTAGGCGGAAGCAGGCCACATACGTACATGGCTGCTATAGGCGTCTTTTACGAGCAGCATTCCATTAGGAAACAGCAAGCACGGTAAAATGAAGTGGGAATGGGTAAAGCCGCTTTTTATGCACCTTTTTTACTTTTATGCTTCTATTTTGACACCTCCAAAGCAGCGCAGGAAGGAGCCAATTGGACGATCAACGACTGTGCCGGTCAGCGGATCACAACGCCGTTCTTTACCCAGCAACGCGCCACAAGTACAGCAAAATCTTCCTGACTTAAGGTAACCCAGTGGCATCGTAGGGGTGGGAGTTGAACCCGCGGCCCGCGCGAAACGACACGCCATAGGCCAGCGAGCAAATCGCTACCATGTTAGTTAATTAATAAATGAAACTACCATGCATCGAATGCCTTGTCTGCTCTGTGGAAGCATCCTTCACTGTGAGGTTGCACGAGAACCAGAGACCAAAGTATGTTAGCTACTGTACAAATAAACCCCTTCCCCAATTAAATCTCGTTAGACGGTCCATAAAAATGCACCATATAACACATCAATCATCGCAAAGCGGGATCGGCCAGCAGTCCTGCGCAACGAAATCGCTTCTCGTTGGTGCAGTGGGAACATACAGTAGGCTAGTTTGCAACGCGTTCACCCGAGTGTGTAATGCTTCGTTATTCTGCTTCGTTATTCTTTGGCGTAAATAACAAAGCAGCGGTGAAAAAATAATGAAGCGATTAGTGAACCTAGTGAAATTCGCAGAATAATGAAGATAATGCGCTAGAAATAGTTATAGATCTCATGAACGTGCCACACGAACTTTCTCTTACAGTGGAACAAATAATGATGCAGCAAAAAATAATGAAGCGCTCAGTACGGTAGGATGATTTTTAAAGGTGATTTGAAATTGTTTGGCGAAATTGTTCTGTTTTGTTTTGTTGCGAAATGCGAAAGTATGTCTAATCGTTCGCAAGGAAGGTATCAGGCAAGTGTTTGGACAAGGCCTGATGTTCAGCGCCTGATCTCTGACTACAAGTCCGGGAGATCTGCTTTTTCGCATCGACAATTGGCTGCCGAAATCTCGGTTTTACTGCACGATTATTCTGTGCTTTTCGTGCTCCTTGTTGTGCATGTGGTTTTTAGAGCCTGTCAGGCCAACGCGTCAGCGCTGCGTCAGTTCTTCGTCACATAAAGGACTCGTCCTCTCGGACGGCCCAAGAACGTCGTCAAGAAGCCGCGTTTGTCTCAGCTAAGGAATTCGTCGTCAGCGACAGGTCAAACCGCCGTCGAGCCGCCTGTTGACGTCTCGGGCCGGAGTACAACAGACCCGTGTTTCGGGGACTATCAGCTCGAGAGCAGCAGAGCTGACGGTGGTGATGGAGGTTTTCTTGGCCATGACTCCTGTCGCTTGCTGGCTGCCAAATTGGACGCTGTGTCTGGGGAACTTCGTGGTTTGCGGCGAGTCGTCAGTGACGGATTTCGTCAGCTGCTGGTGACGACCAGTACTTCCGTGCGATCCGACCCGGAGGAATGCGGAGCCGCGGAAACCACTGAAACGGTGGAACCGACGGAAGGCCCGTCTTCTGGAGAACTTTCCAAGTCTGGCACAATGCTGGCCAAGAACTTGAAGGGTCGCGTTCTCATAGTTGCCGACGGTGACAGGTTCCGTCTGTTCACGAGATATGGCCGATTGTCAGCAACTGGCGACGCATACTACCGCTGTCGGGTGTGCGACCACTACAACGTTACGTGTCCTGAAGACACTGGCGCTGGTGTCTCCTCGAGAACTTCCACCCCGACATTGATTTTGAGGAGCAGCGGCAGAATTGTTAGCGGGAAGAAGGGGATGGTGAACCGTCACCATTCCAAATGCCCTCTTCTCAGTCGACAGCAGGTGGAGGCGACCAAGATCGACCAGAAGTACAGACGGACCATCGTTGCTAATGATATGGAGCCTCGGCAAGCGCATCAGCAGGTTATCTCATCTGAAAATCGTTGTTTTTTTTTTATTTTGACGAATTCTATTTTAATCCAGGCCCAATTGGAGTGTCTGAGCGTGGCGAAAATTTTGAAAGACACTGTTCCTCTTGTGGGTCCTGCGAGCGTGGCTGCACACCTGCCGGGCTGGACCAACTGCAGGGGCGCCTACTCTCGACACAAGTATATAGGAAAGCGCGTGCCGTTCGCGACCCTTTCGAAGACATTGGCGCCTACAAGACGACTCACCGCGGTCGTCAACTCGGCTTAGACGACGGCTTAGACTCGGCTTACAACACGGACGGCCTTCTGGACGGCTGGGCTGTCTACTACGTCCCGGGCGGCTACGGCAGGTGCGACGCGCCGCAGGGCGAGCTGAAGTCCCGGCCATCTATCTACTTGCGCAATTCGTCCTGGCATTTTGAAGTGGTGACATCTGTTTAAATTTTTGCTCAAATTTGGTCTAAAAGCTGATCTGATCAGATCTTCGTTGATCTCATTGGTTGTTCTTGGGTGCAATCGTTGATCTCATGTGCAATCGCTGGTTACTTTTTGTTGTTCTGGCGCCAATTCGCATTGAGGGTAGGTTTGTGCTGGGTTGCTAATCGATGATTGCTTGACGAACACCACTCAGATGTTGCTGCCGGAATTTACTAAATGTGCGAGCCCAGATTGAGGGGCAGCCCTATTCTTTAAGATGGGGAGGCGAAAAACAGTGGGCTTTTAATCCAGTGGCCAGGGCCTAGGAAATTGGTCCATTAGCATTACGCGTGTGAGACAGACAGACATCTATAATTGTTTAAGGGGCCTCTCAGATGTTAGAGACAGTAGTTAGTTCGGGTTGAGCAGACCTTTTGAGGTAGGGAGGGAAAACAGTGGGTTTTTATTCCAGCGTTCAGAACAAGGAAATTCGTTCGTCACACAACCGTTTCATTATTCTTTGGCGTAAATAATAAAAATAATGAAACAGCTGTGTACAGTACACGTATGACTACACACCGTTTGCAATATACTGGCAACATACTACCCCTCTTTACGTTATGTCGATCTCATAACATTATTTGGTACAAAGTATTCGATACACAGTCGTTGGTTACACAATCGTTTGGTGTTGGTGCACGACTTGCGCTTTGACATGGGCGACGCAGTCGGCGCCCTCTGCGATCGACAGCAACAGGCGAGCAGCAACAGCAGCTGACGGCCGAGGTGCCACGCCTGGAGGCGACTTATCGGAGGTGGGGGTGACGATGTCGATTTAGAAGTTTTGACCTCAAGCGCTACGCCAACATTTTGTCGAGGCGCAATTTGGGAGAGAGCGAGAGAGTGGGTTCTGTCTGTCCCAGATGCGAGCCCGTTCAGCGAAAAAGCGACTCAAGCTCTGCGTCTCCCATTTACAAACGTTACACATCCTGATTCCTGATACTCAGTACAGTACACTAAGTCCCGTATGACAATTTTGGAATCGCCGGCCACATTATGCGATCGTTACACACCCCTTTACGCTTTACGGAACACCCCTTTACAGTTTATCTTGAAAATACATTAGGGAATTCAAAAACTTTTTTTAATTTTAATTTGCAGTATCATCTCCGATATGTCGTTCAATTACTGCGTGTCAGCGCAGAAGCCGACGTGCGTGACACAGGCGATAGTGGGCAATTTCACGGCGCCGACTGATTTGAATTTAATTTTGGGAAAAATAAATCGATTGGAACTGTTTTTGGTGACATCCGAGGGCTTGAAACCAGTTCAAGAAGTTCAGATCAACGGTCGCGTGGTCGTGGCTCAGTTCTTCAGGCCTAGACATGCGGTGCGTGCGTGCGTGCTTGCGTGCTGGCTGGTATGCGCGTGCGTGCCTGTGTTCGTGCGTGTGTGAGTGAGTATGAGTACATGCGTGCCGACTGCCGATAACAATATTAAACCAAAGGAAAACCATTTACTTCCAGAAACAAGACTTGC